>WEDG01005339.1:0-105274 GCA_017591395.1 Schistocephalus solidus
TATCCTTTATAACTCGGGCACGTTTAGATCGTGACCGTCTATGCTAGGTGGGGCTAATGGTTGTCACCAATAACCATAACGGAGCACTTTTGCCAAGAGTGAGAGTCGCTATGTGACACCACTGACGAAGGCCTGAAGACTTTTAAGAGCTCAAACACGATGTTGCGATCAACCGGTTTATATCGATAGGCAACTTTTTAATAGTCGTCAGCGTACATAAAGGGCCTACCATACTGAAAACAATCAAGAGACGATCGTTGACAAAGAAGGCAAAATGAGGCGGGCCGAGCCCGCTGCCCTGATAACTCCGCTCCTCACATGCGTGGGGTCGGAGATAACATCAGAAATTTTAACCCGTTGTGCACGAGCATTCAAATAGGAAAATATTAAGTTCGAAGCTTGTGACCTATGCCGAAGAAGGCAGAAAGTTTCAGCAGAAGGAGATCATGGTCAACATGATCCAAGCGTGAACCAGATTTAAAAACTGGTATTATAAAAAGAAGTATTCCAATAATCGGGAAGAAACCATTTTCAAGAAATACTGAGAATAACTGGCTTTAGCAAAGGTGGAAAATCCCTTAACTGTTTAATAAGTGAGTTTGGAATGTTATCAGTTCCAACCGAATGTGAATTTTTAGGTGAGCTATTTCCCTTTTGAATACATGAAGGCGAGAAATTAATGGTTGTTAGAAGCGAATTTGAAAGCAGAGGAATTGTGGGAGTGGGGCTAGTTTCAGTGGTAAAGTGGTAGGCAAAAAACGAATTTATCAACTCTGCTTTGCCCAAATCGTCTGTCCCAAATTTTTTGTTACAGTTGAGAAAGGGCGGAGTTACATTCAGACCCTTAGCCGATGACCGAACATGGAAGATATGAGCAACAGATTTGGATGAATTGCCATCACTTAGTGCCCGAGACTCCCTACGCTTATCTCTCGCAAGCCTTATTTTCGATGCTAATTCAAATATTTGTGCAATCCTTAAATGAACTGAAAAAGAGCTTTTAGATGAATCTTTAAGTTGTTTTTGTAATTTTTTAAGTCTGTTTTGGAGAAAATGCGGAACAGTAGAAGAAGCTGCATTTGAATTAAAAATCTTAAACGGGATTAAAGCCTGGATTTGTTCTGTGAGGCTCTGCAATAGCTCACGGAAAAAAATGTGGATCGTTGATTGCGAATATGCTATGCCAATCTAGATTGCTTACCAAATTATTTATCATTTCATGGTTTGTGTTAGCAAAGTCGAGGTTATTGCATTTAACCTCAGGCTTCGTAAGAAGGGGGACTGGAATACAACAGTGAATTATTGCGTTATCACTTGTGAAAAGAGCATGATGAAAATTCATAAAGAGAGGGTGGACATAATTTGTAAAAATTAAATCTAAAATGTTGTCATTTCTAGTAACTGATCTGACCAGTTGGGACATGTTTGAAAAGTTAATAGTATTGACAAATTTCTGATGTTTATGTGGAGAGGAATTTGCCTGGCAGATTGAAATCGCCTACGATTATTTTGAAATCAAATTGAGTGTCTGCAACTTTTTCAAATAGTTCACAGAGCTTGCTTTCATTGCCAGAATAACACGGAGGATTATAGACACAGCCAATTAACGCTTTTTTATTGTGAGGGAGGATGACTGAAGCAAAGCATACATTTCCAGAAAAGGACGAAATGCTCAGCTGTAGAAATGGTAACCAGAAGGATCTCATCCAAAAAAAGTCAGAATTGAAGGTGGTTAGTAAGCTTTTGCGGTGAATAGGTGGGTTTGTCTGTAGAAATGGTCACCAGAAGTACTCAGCATCTTAGGATCCAGAATTTCATTTTGATGATGGTTAGTATCCAACGAAACGGTAGAATTTTAGACTGTGGACAACAGAATGTGTACGTCCGAATGACTTCCTCGTTTGGATGACTGGTGATATAAGGAGACATCATGGTTAATGGGGACTCGAGGTAGCGAAAATATAGTTTCAAGATGGTCGCTTAAAGTCATTTCTCCGAGTCATGGGAAAGCTTCTGGGAAAAGACGAGGAAAATAAAAGGTTAAGATAAATGTGCAGTCTTCACTTGAATGCAGATAGACTAGTTAACGACCTTATTTCAATTGGCAAGTTATTCCAAAGAAAGCTATACCTAGAACCAAAGAACAGAGAGCATTTACACATGGAGTATGCAGGAGGAGGTATAATTAGTGCGGAGTTCTTAGGTTATAAGGATCATTAACGGGGGTAATTACAGAAAGCCTGGGAGAGGTGAGTTATTATTTAGTTGGAAAAGGAGACCAAAGACTGCTTGCAGTCTCCTTGCCCAAAGAAATTTTAGCTTCATTAGCTGGCATCTTGTTGAGTAGGTAGTAGTTCAAAGAGTCGGAAATAGAAGTTTTTTTGTTACAGGTCTTTAGACATTTTCAATTTTTGAACGGCTAGATTCGTTCATTTAACCGTAGAAAGGACAGCAAAGTTCAAGAATGGGAAGCACAAACATACGATAAAGTCTTATTTAATTTCAGGAAAGTAGAAATTATAAGAAATAAAGCCGCAAATCTGAGCAGCTTTGGCCATAATTCTATTGGCGAAAGATCCAACGGGTGATTGAAGAATGGAACAAACTGCCAACTTTGGTTATTCAGGCTGAAATTGTTGAAATGTTTAAAAGAATACTTGACGAATTTACTTGATGGACATATATTTAGTCGACAGCAATGACCGATATACTAAAACTACTAGCACCATGTAACATTTGCAATAAAGTTTATCTGTAAATAGGGTTTTTAAAGGCTCTGCAAACCTCCCTTATATATTGAAGTATACTGAATTAAATCGGATCAAGAGCTTATTGCTAGAACAAGACGGGATTTCGAAGTGGACCTACTGAACCGGGCCACCGTGAACCCAAAACTGTTTTACTGTTACTCAGGCAGAGTACACGGAACAAGCATCCAATACCCCTGCTGAGGACCGCCGAGGGTATAGACCTTACTGAAGACGGAGCGAAGGCTGATCATCTTTCGGAATTTTTCCGGTCAGTTTTCCCAAAGGAAACGATATACGATTACCCTGCCAATGACTTTGAAGTGGATACAATAGTCGAGACTGTTCAATTTACCGAGGCTATTGTCCTCAAGGAACTATGAGAGTTAACGTAATCTAAGTTACCGGGTCCCGATGAAGTATCTGTCAAGATGTTGAAAGAGCTCGCAAGAGAGTCGGCAAAACCATTTTCTATGCTTTTCTAAATATTCTTTGAGACCGGAGGTCTTCCAGCCGATTTTTATTCGGCATGGATTACGCCACCCTATATGGGTGGAAGACAGGTCTTCACAAGCAATTATCGACCGGTCAGCCTTACTGAAATTTGCTGCAAACTCATGGAAAAATAATTAAACGACAACTAATGCAGTTCTTAGAAAATAACCATCTGCTTTCCGAGGTCCAATATGGTTTTCGTAAAGGTCGGTCCTGCGCCATAAATTCGGTCTGCTGTTTAGAACATTGGACTGAGGCGTTCGGTAGAGGAAATACGGTGCACGCAATCTAGATCGACATCAAAAAGGCTTTCTATAGAGTGCCACACCACCACCTTCTTTATAAAATAAACCACATAGGAGTAGGAGGTAGACTTCTGACGTGGATAGAAAACTTCCTGATCGGCCGCTCGCAAACTGTCCATATCACTGACAGACAGCCGGCCAAGTTTGAGGTCGAGAGTGGTGTTCCCCAAGGATCGGTTCTCGGCACTATTTTGTTCATTTTCTACATCGACGATTACGCCAACGAAATGGACTGCGATATTGCCATGTTTGCAAATGATCTAAACCTTTGTCGCGTCATTCAAACTGCAGCTGAAGAAGAGAACTTGCATGCAAACTAAAATTGAATCAAAAAAGGGTCATAGGACTGGTGCTTGTCGTTCAATGAGAGCAAGTGCAACATCATATGAGTCAGGAAAATCAATTCTTCTAATCGTTCGGTTAACTGACTAAATAGTCCGAGGAATCAGCAATGAGAGTATCGTGATTGCTTCTCTGGCAATGCTACCATGACTTTCACGCTTTCTACGGTTCTTTCCTCGTTCGACCCTAAGCGTTCGGATGATGCTTGTGAATGTTTCCCCTGTCTAGCATCCTTTTTGGTTACGCCTATAGCCAGTCGATACGCATTTTGAGCACACCTGTGGGGTTGGAAAGTAGCCTCTGTAGTTACATGATTTTTTCTACGATAATGAGCATGTTGAACACACATACGCTCTTATCAGCATGTCGGTCTTACCTAAAGCGTATGTTTTTCAACCAGGACTGACAGTATTTTCTCCTTAAAATCCCACAAACCCCATTCAAGATATGCCTCTTCCCTTTAAATGCCCAAAGCGTTTTTTTTCGCTGTCTGCTCTTTTATCTATTTTTTGACAACATTGATTTGTGGCAGTTGTCATCGCCAATAGCTGACCTACTATTCAACTTTAACTGTACACGAATTCGCACTCGCCCTTTTGGGTACTCAAGTAAAATATATATCGATCTATATATAAAAGGCATACTATTGAAAGAGCACGATGCCCATAAGGATCTGAGAGTCTGGATCACGCCCTCGCTTAAACCCTCCCTACATTGCGCAAAGGTACCGAAGTAAGCGATGTCGATTCTGTACCTCATCAATAAGCTTTTTGAGAATTCAATGAAGAATGCTTCACCAAAGTCTTCGGAACCTTCGTGTGGCCGCAGTTGAAGTCAGCCATCCAAGCTGGGAGACCCGGGGCGGCGAAGAGCATCAACATCCTCGAAAAGGTTCAAAGGTGGGCAATCAAACTTGTTCTTGGACACGGCTCACAGCCTTATGAAACACGGTTGTCTAATCTCAATCTCTTTCTCTTGCGCTATAGACAGCTTCGGGTAGACATGCTTATAACATTCCGCATACTATGCGTTCAGGACTGCTGTCTTGTCCCAGGCGATTTCTTCGAGTAAGCAACAACAATGAACTTCCAAGGTCATCCTCTAAAATTACGTGTGACTGGGGCTAGACTAGACACTTGGAAATACCTTTTCTTCAAAAGAGTGGTAGAAGCTTGGAATAATCTTCCTCTGGGTGTTGTTATGTCAGAATCCCTGGAAGCTTTTAAGCGAAAGTTAGATTGATATAATGGTGCGTGCTACAACAGCAACTGAAAGCTGCAAAGGCGATGTCAGAAAAAAGGCAATTAGAACAATACTAGGTATATTTGAGTAACATTTCTTTATGAGTTATTATTTTCATCCGAGGGCTCGCACTTTCCCCTAATTCCCATGCAAGGATCCCCGAGTCTTCCCTGCTTAACCATCTGCACACCTTGGTGACACCATGAGTGTTCGCATCAGCCAATCTGGTGGCAATAGTCCATGCGGTATCAGTATCAGTATCAGTTTATTTGAGGGAGATGTAGGTGAGTCACCTTTGAATTCCCTATTTGTACATACGAGTTGTGGTATCAAAAAAATAGTATCTCGATATGTTGGCGAGGCCAACATAGTGGAACAAAGTTGAAAAAAGAGCAGACAGTGAAAAAAAACTCCCGGTGATATTTAGGAGAAAAAAAACTGTCGCCCTTGGGAAGGGGGGTCCAACGGGGGGCATTTCGGAGGTCACATGATGCTACATTGCTGATTGCAGCGTCCGTTGAGGGATTTCAAAGGCTGAAATAGATGTCCAGATCATCCTCGGTCCATTGCGGTTCGAACCAGGGGATAACGTTCATACACCTCATGGACGACGAACGCCAGGTCCAGCTGATGCGAATACTCACGGTGTCACCAAGGTGTGTAAATAAGTTAAGCATCGAAGACCTCAAGGACCCCAGCATGGGAATAATGGGAGAATGCAAGCCCTCGAACGAAAATAACAAACAAGGAAATGTTACTCAAATATAACTAGTAGTATCATTAATCCCTTACTTTCTGACGTCACACTTGCAGCTTTCAGTTAGTGTTGTAGCTCGCACCATTATATCGATATAACTTTCGCTTAAAAACCTCCAAGGAGTCCGACATTACAACATCCAGAGGAAGACTATTCCAAGCTTCGACTACTCTTTTGGAGAAGAAGTACTTCCGAGTGTCTAGCCTTGCTCCAGTCACACGTAATTTGAGAGGATGACCTCTCAAGTTCGTTGTTTTTGCTAACTCGAAGAAACCCCTTGGCACGAGACAACAGTCCTGGATACGTAGTATGCGGAATGTTAGTATCAGGTCCCCCGAAGCTGTCTATAGTGCAAGGGAAAGAGATTGAGACTTGACAGCCGTGTTTCATAAGGCAGTGAGTCATGTCCAAGGACAAGTTTGGTTGCTCGCCTTTGGACCTTTTCGAGGATGTTGATGTCCTTCGCCGTCCAGGGTCTCCAAGCTTGGATAGCGGACTCCAGCTGTGGCCGCACGAATGTTCCGAAGACTTTAGCGAAGCATTCGGTAGTGAAGGCTGCAAAAGCTCGTTTAACGAGGTACAGAATCGACATGGCTGACTTCGCTACCTTTTGCGCAATGTAGGGAGGGTTTAAGCGAAGGCGTGATCCAGACTCCAAGGTCCTTTTGGACATCCACTTCTTTCAATGGAATGCCATTCAGACTGTTAACCGTACGGTTCGAAGGATTGCTTTTTCCCGACTCTTATGATGTTGCACTTGCTCTCATTAAACGGCAAGAGCCAGTCATTGGACCATTTCGGAGTCAATTTAAGTTTGCCTGCAAGTTCTCTTCATCAGCCGCAGTTTGAATGACGCGCCAAAGTTTGAGATCATCGGCAAACATGGCAATATCGCAGTCCAGTTCGTTGGCACAATCGTTGATGTAGACAATGAACAGTATAGGGCCGAGAACAGAGCCTTGGGGAACACCACTCTTGACCTCAACTTTAGTCGACTGTTTGTCGCTGATATGCACAGTTTGTGAGGGGCCAGTTAAGAAGTTTTCTATCCATGTCAGAAGTCTACCTCTTACGCCTATGCGGTTGAGTTTATAAAGAAGGCGGTGGTGCGGCACGCTATCAAAAAGCCTTTTTGAAGTCTATATAGACTGCGTGCACCGTATTACCACTATCGACCGCTTCAGTCCAACGTTCTAAACAGTAGAGCAAATTTGTGACGCAGGATCTACCTCTACGGAAACCGTGCTGGGCATCGGATAGCAGATTGTTATGTTCAAAGAACTGTATTAGTTGTTGCTTAATTATTTTTTTCCATGATTTTTGCAGCAAACTGAAGTTAGGATGACCGGTCGATAATTGTTAGCAGAGGCCCGGCTTCCACCCTTATAAAGCGGCGTAATCCATGCGGATTTCCAGTCGGCTGGTAGACTTCCGGTCTGGAAGGATGCTTGGAAAAGCGTAGAGAGTGGTTTTGCCAACTCTCTCGCGAGCTCTTTCAACAGCTTGGCAGGTACTTCATCGGGACCCGGCGACTTGGATTCCTTTAACCCCAAAAGTTCCTTGAGGACAGTAGTCTCGGTAAAATTAACAGTCTCGACTATTGTATCCACTTCGAAGCCATCGGTAGGATGATCGTATCTCGCTTCCTTTGTGAAAACCGACTGGAAAAATTCCGAAAGATGATTAGCCTTCGCACCATCTTCAGTGAGGTCTATGCCCTCGGCGGTCCTCAGCAGGGGTATTGGATCCTTGTTCCGTGTATTCTGTCTGAGGTAACCGTAAAACAGTTTTGGGTTCACGGTGGCCCGGTTCAGCAGGTCAACTTCGAAAGCCTGTCTTGTTCTAAAAATAAGGCCGTTGACCCGATTTCTCTGCATTTTATACGCATTTAGAGATGTAGGAGTTCCGTCCGTAAGCGATTTTTTGCACAATCTCCGCTTTTTGTTAACTTCGATTTTTAAGGCCTGCGAAAGCCATCGCGGTCTGTTCGTTAACCTTTTTTCTCAAAAATTGGACAGTGTTTTTCCATGAGCCTGTGCAGTATGTCCCGGAACGTTTCCCAGTCCTCGGTTACGTTTCCAAAGAATAAAGGTTCCCACTGAGTGCGCATGAGTTCGGCCCTCATTCCACCGAAATCGCCTTGCCATATATTCCTTCTGATTGTTGTGGGTCTTGCTGGTATAGAAAATAGTGAGTACTCCCATCGCATTACCACGTGGTCACTTTTTGCCCTAGCGGCGGTAGACACGACACTTCGTCGATGCTGTCGTGCGACTTCGTGAGAACTAGGTCCAGGCAATTGGCCTGTTGTCCTTCGCACACCCTGGTTGGAAAAGTGACGTGCTGTGTGAGACGTAGCTTTAGTGTCGTGCTCAGAAAACAACCGTCGAAGGCTAGATCAGAAATATGTGCGCAGGTTGAGCTCCAGTCGATATGAGGCGCATTGAAGTCACCCATGAGCAGGATATCCAACCGTGTGGCAATCTTTTCAAGTTCCTCTAGCAGGTAAGCATCAGCTACGGGGTCTCTTCTCGGTGGGCGGTAGACTGTCAGGACATCTAGACTTGATGTACCTGGCACTTTTATGGATAGCCATATCGCCTCGGAAGTAGGCGCGAGTTTATAAGTTTTGTCTAAAACTGTAATTTCACTTTTCACGTTTGTGAGTACGCCACCTCCTTGACGCTCTTTCCTGTCTTTTCTAAAAAGTTGGTAGCCAGCCATATTTACCTCTCGGTCGTCCACGTGTTGGGACAACCAAGTTTCTGTTACGGAAATTATATCTGGAGATGGATCGCAGATATGAATCTTAAGCTCGTCGAGCTTCGATAATATACTCTGTGCATTGGTGTACATGCATGTTAGTTTTCGGTTTGCTCGGAAAGTGCTAACAGTCGGGCGCGAGCCCCTGTTTACTGGGCCAACTGCGTGGTAATCCGAAACGGGCCTCTCCAGGGGGAGAATAAGGGATGATGGATCACTTGGTTGTTGTAAATAACCAAGTTTGTTTCCCCTCGCTGAGCCGCCGTCTTAGTTCGATGACAAGTTGATGGCGTTTGTTCCGCTCTGCAGGTGAGAAGTCCTGTTGAAAAAAAATTCCAGGGTTTGAGTTTTGTAACTTAAAGCGCCTCGACAGAATGAGACTGGCTTCCTGGCTACTGGTCAAGATAACTTTTAGAGGCCTAGGACGTGTTGATTCGGATTGGCTTTCGGGCCGTTTTCCAAGGCGGAAGGCTTTTTCCAGTTCAATCAACGTATTTGGTTCCAGCATATTGTTCAGAAGTTCACGAAAGTGGTTCATGTCTTCAGAATATCGGTCTACTGGAGTCGCAGCTGTTGATTCAAGTAGTCCCTGTATTATGAAGCTTTTTTTTCTGTCCGTGGCATTTTATGTAACTACGACGCTGTCTTCCACTATCTGGTGGGAAGGTTTCATGTTGCGCACTGCTGATGATGGAGGGGATGCTGATTGGCTATGCGTTGGCTTTGATCCGGTTTTTTTCGATTCGGCGAATTCCACGGGTTCGACGATTTTGAATCGCAGGTGGTATTTTCGGTTGGGGAATCGATTCTACTGCTTGTGCTTGGTGTGAGAATCTCAGTTCTTCCTGTGGAGGACAAGGCAATGGTCAAAGCCCCGTGTTCGAGCTGTTTTTGAGGAATCTTTCGAAGTCGGTTGTCCATTGGCTTTTTTCCTTCTTGGTGTCAGTTTTGCGGTTTTGGACGGCTTTTTTTGTTTTAGGCGGACTATTTTTGTCCTGCGCCGTTGGTACTTGTTGTTCAGTAGCCGAAGCAGCTGTCAAAGTTGTTGTTGGGATACCCTTTGATCGGGTATCGATGGTTTTGCTTCTGGTAAGTCGTTCAGTGGACTCCTGAGTGGCATCTACTGCTTTAGAAGTGCCTTTTAGCGCAGATTTTTATTTGTCTTATCTCATCCTCGAGCTGGTTTAGCTTCATGGACAGTTTATGACAGCCTCCACAAATGGCAGTGTTGTCAATAGAATGCATATTAATTTGAGAGAGCGCTCGCCGCCGTGATGAGGTGGTCGAGTGGTTAGTTAGCGTCGCCATCGCGTTGGTGGTCGCGGGTTCAATTCCGGCTTGCGGCATGACTTTTTGAATTTTTATGTGGTGACTTGAGAAGTAACGAATGGCTAGGTGTAGGTTTACACTATCAGCGCTTTTACACAAACAGTATATAAATTATCTATACCGCCTTTTTTGCAAATTAATGAAATCCCCCGAACGTTCTTAACTACTTCTGCTAGTGGAAGTTGTTAAAAGTATTTGTTATAACGAGTTACTCGATATAAAATGCAAAATCAATTAGACAGAATATGGATAATGAACGACTCAGCCTGTTTTGTAGATACTCCTCAGAAAGCCTGACGAGCAGTTAGAGCCTGGATTGGACTGGTAGGTTGTGAAGGCCAAGCCAAAATTTCCGGCAGTTACTCTATTTGGAGAACTGTCCTAGTCGAACAAAAGCCCTCAGAAACCGTGGAGAGAGAATGGATTGGACTGGTGGGTTATGTAGGCCAAGATTTCCGACAGTGCTCGATTTGGAGAACTCTCCTAGTCAAACTGTGAGGGTATCGAAGGCACTGAGCGGAAGATTCAGTTAATTGATTCAATAATTTGAACCAATTAATGTCTGTGGACTGATTGTTTCAGTGCAAAGACTCGATTAAATTCGGTCTTCTTGTTGCTCGAAAATTCAAACCGCGCGGCAACCGTTCAGTTCAGTTCAATGAACTTTCTCCCTTGGTTCAAACCGCAATGGACTGAGGACGAGCTGGGCGGATATTTCTGCCTTTAAAACCACTCGGCTGACTCTGCAATCAGCAAGGGAGTGTCTGACTGCATCTTCCACACTTCGGTGATGGTCCAGGTGACCTCCGCGATGCCCCCCATAGGGTGACAGTCCTTTTCTCCTAGAAATCACTGGGAGTTTTTTTCCACTATCTGCTCTTGTTCAACTAAGTTCCACCAAGTTGGCTCATATCAATTGGCCTCGCCAACAAACCGGGATACTATTTTTTTGATACCACACCACGCATGTACAAAAAGGGAATTAAACGGTACTTCACCTACATCTCCCTCAAATATACTGATACTGAATATTTTCCAGTTCATTTGCCACGTCATTATTCGTAGATTAAACACATGATCCCGCTCCTAAAGCCAGGATTTTTCTGCTTATATTATTTTTGCAGTTTTAATTTTTGTTGCCACTACATATCTGGTGACCCTGTCTAACTTGATTTACTCACACCCCGTATTACTACTGACGTGGAAAAAAAAACTGATCAATAAGATGACTACTCTCGCTGCATCAAGTACAACCTTTCATGCCCGACAATCCAGGTTTGTTCCGTCAAACATTCGCCGGTTTGTTCATAAGATGCATAAGGATCTATAAGATACAGTATTCATACGTAGTGCAATTGCTTCATTTTTATTTCGTGGTGGACGTCATAATCTTCTAGAGAATATCCCAGCTGATAACCAATCAACTTAACAGAAAAAATCAGTGATTAAGAGTGCGGTCAATTCAGCTAACATGAGGTTCGGTGACCTCGTGCCCCAAGTTAAGTCGGGAGATTGGATGCCCTCACAAATCTGAATACACATGCTTTATTTATTTTCCGTTGTTTCGTGGATGACACGATTTCATGTGAAGTCCAGGTAGAGAAGTTGCCTATTTCTATGTAACAAGTTCAAGCCATGCTCGACACAAACTCTCTCCGGAATAAAATGGCTATCTTTGCTGGTAGATTTGAGGACAACCTAGCTAGCAGCCTATCCTGATCTAATATCCAGGAGCCATTGATTTCGAACTAAAAATACAAGGAGGAATTATGAATAATGTAAGGTCAATTACCAGGGTTGTGTACTGAAATCCGAGGAAGATTTGAATTACTATTAATGTGAAAAAGGAGACAGAAGCCAGGTCTATATTACCGATACAATAGGTCTTTTGGGTTAGTTACCTGGCATATGCTCGAGTTAGAAACATTTACGTGTCGGAAATAGAAGTTTTATAGTAAAATGTGTTTATACATTTTAAATGTTAGAATCGGTAGATTAGTTCACCAAACCAAAGAATGAACAGTCACGTACAAGAATGGGCAGTCGGAAAATTCGACAGTCTTAAGTTAATTTCAGGAAAGTAAGGATTATAAGAAAAATCGAATATCTGGGCAGCCTTTCCGTAATTATGTCGGCTTGCAGAGACAGAGTTAGATGATTGGTAATAGCTTAAACGTAAGTGTTTGATGGTTGAACATTCAGCCATAGGGTTGTGTTGAAAGATCATTGTTCGAAATAGTCCTTCAGGTTCCAAACATACGTAGCGAGATTTACAAGGAGAGGATTCCATCAGTCTAGTTGAACGCCACATGGAACCAGCAAGTGGATTTGTTCAAAGCAAGTTGGACCGTAAAGCTACAGAAAGAATATACGTAGTTTAGGCCATCGGCATAAAAAGAAAAAACGGTGTTGAAGTGATACTAAAATATCAATACTGTAAAATTAAAACAAAAGTTGACTTAACACGGTTCCTTGGAGGACTTTTCTTATAATTTTGGTATTTGTTTGAAAATGAGGAACCCTCTAAGAATTTCTGCTTCCGATGTGATAGGTATGACTCAAGGAAATTAATGAGGAGACTGAATTCTCAGAGCCTTCAGCTTTACTACAAAATGTCTGCAAGATCCTCTATCGCTGGGTTTACATCAGCACGAGCCTGTAAAATTGACAACAATGAAAATTTAAAAAAATGTTTATAAACAAGAAAAACCTAACTTTAAGTGGGACTGTTGCGTTTAACCCACGGATAATAACAGAAAGATAATTGGAAAAACGCAAAGGTTAAGTTCCCAACAGGATCATTAGAGGTAAAATGATCTCCAGTAGCAAGTCACTGCAGAAGGCCAAGCTCCCTTGTGTTATTCCAAAAAGCCTCAACTTGATCTCAGTCGGTAATGTCTGTTCCGCTGATGGATCAAACACATTTACAGAAAAGTTCTAATGCACAACAGTGGAATTAGATGTGAAAAGGTATATAAACTTACGGAACTCTCTCTATGTTGTTGCACAAAAACCCTGGATAAAAAGGTGAACAAAATATCAAACCACAAATTCATTGCATTTGGCAGGAAAATGGGTGCGTCTACCAGAACGAGATGAGGTGCCTATTGGCGGGCAAGGCGAATCGTAGTCGAAGGGTTGGAAAATTGTGCATAGTGATTGAATACAAGGAACTGCAATGGGTGAATCGAGTGATGACGATATGATCGAGTCGGGTCACCAAGAGCCTGACGTAATGAATGCAAAATAAGTTTGCTTAAATTTGTTAATCGAGATGGTGTGAATATTTAAGCCTTCGTTATGATGCAATACTTGTCCATCCGTTGGCGATCTTTATGTGGGGCATCGGAAGGGGAACATCGAGTCTTGCAAACTGCGTAGTGTGCGACGAAAACGAAAGGGACAGATTTGAGGTCTTCACGCACAGAGATTTGGACACCATAGAATTGGGGGTTGGACACAGTTGAGCCAGGCATTGTTTCAGTTGCTGTACAAATATACTAGATATGTTGTCGTTCAAATTGGAATACTGCACAAATTAGCCAGGCAGGCGGATGGCTGGGTCATAAACAACTTCGGTAGCAGTGCATCGGATGGAATGTCAAAGAGAACTAGAGGGGCGTTTTAGCTCCACGAGGCTGAATCTGGGCGGGACACTAATGGTGCCTTAATATGACGTTATGGATGCTATTCGAGGACGCCATGTAGTCCGGTGAACTCACGGAGGAAACTGGGCTGAACTCGGTTTCCAAGGTTGATGGTAATGAAGGCAAATACTTCAACGGTGCAATTTCAGTGATGCATAAAGAATATGACAATATTTGCTGCCAAAATAGGAACGAGCATAAGCCATAAATTGGCAGTCATTATCTGTTAGGATATTCCTGTGCCCACGTGAAACGGGTACCATTCCAATCAAATACAAATGGATATGGTTGAATTGGACATCTGGAACAGGAAATTTGCTTTGTGGGGAGAGATTATGACGGTGGACATTATTTTTCTGGCCTCATAAACACTACTTAGTTCAAAATGGCAATGTACGCATTCATCTTCGGCCACATAAACCGCACTGCTTTTAATTTCGACCAGCTCGGATTCCAAAATGCATCCTGGAGTAAAAATGGTCGAACACAATCTTAAGATACGACAGGGGAAAAACAGGTCGAAGAGAGCATGTGGACCAGTGGAACAAACTCAAACCGGGTGCTGCTGGAAGCAGTGCATCTCAAAGCTGCAGGCTATTAGAGGTGCGTAGGCCAGCAATAGACGTTTATTTTAGTTGACGGTCTGTTATCTTCACTAGGTCGAATTTTTATGCCGGCGTGTTTATGTCCGCTCGAGATAATACATCAACAACTACATTTTCGCTGCCTCTAACATATCGGTTATCAGTAGTAAACTATGGAACATAGACTACGTGATGCATTTTTTGGAGCGAATAGCTACTTAACTTGGACTCGGGGCGTAAGTGAGAGGTTTGTGGTCTACAGTGTTCAGACACTTTATAATTGGAGCACTGCAATCATCAGGTCAAATCCCAAGTTGTAAGAAAAGACAGGAACATCGGTGAGAAGAAATTCTTGTGCGCACAACACTCATTTGCTGGCTCAGGTAGCTGGCGAAACCAGGGCTAGGTTTGACTTCCAGTCCCACCATCTGTGGCGTGAAGGTGTCAACCAGAATAATGGCAGGAGATAAAAGAAGGGCGAATATTTGCAACATTGGCGACAGCATGAGAAAAGAGATAGAGAACGCTTTCCTGTGACCTGGTGGGTGAGTGACGGGAAACCAAGCTCATTGGCACTCACTATTCGTTTGCTTTCGTGCTCAGCAGAAAACTAATTGAGTATCGCTATGTTCGAATTAGCAGATGCACAAGACGAAAATATAATTGTATGCGCTCACAACCACCGTCTCGTTGCCATTCACTGGAATAGGAAAGAACCTAGGGTGTGGAAAAAACCGTAGTGGACGGCACTGTCCTAAGTGAAAAGTACGCTTTCCCAGACATTGTCGGCGATAGGGCTTACAGTATACAGCCTGAAGCCATTGATTGGTTTAGCAACCGGCAACATAAAGTAAAGATATATTCCGGCGACCTTGTCGGTGACTAGTACGAAATCAACCGTGGAATATAAAGCCCACCGAAAACGTTACATAAGATGTGGGAAAAAGAAACTCGGATCAACTCAGCAGACCGCCCACCAATCAGATAGGCAAGGGAGAAGGTGCTGTTAGCGACAATGGGCCTCAGATATTACTGTTAATTGTATATCAATTTACCTACAATAAATAAATACACAGGATGTATTGGGAATATCCTCATTCCCACGAAGAGTTAATCTCACCGAAAAGCCCGTGCGCGAATTTCCTACGATGCATCCCTTGAAGGTATGCTCGAAACCGTCCCGCACTGGCTGTGGTCAGAATGATGCCGTAGGGTTTTATTGGTCCATGTCTGCGGGAAGTTGCTCGGCTCGGAAAGAAGCTCTTGAAGCCGATTGGACGGAATATTAGCCAACCTTAACAGAATGGTATAAATGCACGCAATTTTCCAGAGAGAAGAACTCGCAGGTTTTATATACAATTTCTCGTGAGGGATCGTGTTGTCTTCCCCTGTCATGCTTGTATTTGGGATAACAGCCGAACAAGCAGACGCTTCATGTGATTTCTAAGTACCAAGCGCGATCATAACACTATGGAAATATATATGAGCACTAATTTCCGTGCCCTAACACCCATTTATTTATCCAGTGCAACGGCTCACGGAAGACGCAGGACTTTTGAAGGTTACAACGAAAAAAGCACTCACAGTTTATAAATGGGTGGAGGTCCCCTCTAATGAGGGGCCTGACTGATGGTCCACCAGTCAAAACCAAATAAGGATTCTTCTAGTTGAACCGCTGGACAGAATTGCATTTAAAAAAGAGCAAGGGCTTCATTCTCTCATCATTTGGTTAAAGTGCTACTAGGGACAAGCAAAATAAATGCATATAACATAATACATAAAAAGAATGGTACCAGTTGATGTGCTTAGTTGTAAAAATTAGTGATTGTTTGAATCCAAGGTTCTGTACAGAAGTAAATTTTGTTCGAGTGGCGCTGAATTAAATTAAAAGTCATAAACATAAAGGAACTGAATGGGAAGGTGAAGGAAAATAAATGACCAGCTGTTCTAAAGGAAAATAGGCGCGGGCATGATTGTACACACAAATGCGCGGAGGAAAAGAGATCAGCGGAAATTACGTTGACGGTAGAGAATTTGAACATGCAGCAAGAGACTACATTTATCAAAAAGCAAGTTGAAAAAATGGATTGAATTTTCTGAGAAAACGTATTGAAGGGAAAAGAGGAAGTCGACCAGTCAAAAGCTTTGGAGTACATTGGTTGAGTGAGAAGCCGAGAGATCAGTCCCTTCTACTGGTGCATTCGCGAGAAGACGTGTGAACACCTGCGAACGTGCACACATGATTGATTTCGATGAGCCAATTACGTGACGGGCAAAGTCCACCGGTCGACCAAATGCACGCTCGAATGCTTCAAGGAGCGAAGCCTAGTGAGACAAGGGGAGAGGAGAATGCGAGGATCTGGGGCGACAGTTGGTGTGTGCTTGTTGTACATTTTGACAGACAGATAGTGGCACGACTATGAGTAAACTGAACGTGCTTTTTCAGAGGACAGAGAAACACCGACAGTGGGGTTGTCCTTCCACAACAGATCTTCGGTCGCCTCTCCAGAGTTGGGACTGAAAACACTACCCTCCGTCGCTGTCTCGTAGCCGACAAATCCCGAGTCAACCATTGGAGTTTGAGCTGTCTTTGTCATCTTGGCACCCCCAGCACAGCCCAATGTGTTCGAGGGCTTGGAAGGCGTCAAGATGGGCAAGTCTTCCCTGACCACACTAGCACGGGGAAGGGTACGACAGGCGCGTCGACGCGGTAATGGATATGGTCGTCCAGTGCAGAAGAGACTGTCATTTGCGGCTGTAGAATCGAAAGGAGATGTGTAGCGGAAGCCGAAGCGATTGGATACGCCGGTAGTCTCGGGTAGGCCAAATGCGCCTAAGAGTTTAATAAAGTAATTTATATACCGCAAAAATAAACAAATTCGATCCTCTACCTTTATATATTAGCATATATGTCCTTATTTAAGGGTTGGACAACTTTGAGGATTTTTTTACCTCATCCGACATTCCAGTGCAGGTTGACTAAAACGAAAAACTGTTGTAGTTGGCGAAGTGGGTTAGCGCCCCCTGTCTCGGCTGGCTAACCATGTCTCTGTCAGTGCCTACGGATTTCTAACAAAAATGTTCTGCAGCTAAAAACAATAATGCTCACGACTACCCCGGGGGATAAGCGGCGACGCGCGTGTGAATGAGATTATCGTGAGGGCTACTTGGGAAACACAGACCTCACTTCAGTTTGTCATGTCCACTGCGTTAAAGTGGCAAGCCAACTGCAAATGGGTGTTAGTAAAGCGGCTGAACTGCCATAAAGTCCCCCGCTACGGGTATCAAAACATGATCAGGCCCACTTTAATGACTGAACCAGGCTCTGGGACGACAGGAACCCCTGCAAGACGGGGTCTGCCCTTTAGCTCTGGTGGAGGCTACGCGGCGAGTCCTAGGTAGCGGATAGTGAAGCGGTCCTCATTGATGCCCAGTTGCGAAATCAATGTGCTCTAAGATCCGACGGACACGAGCAGTCAGACCATGTGGCGGTGACGCCCCTCCAGACACAGAGTTGGCAAATTGGTTACCTAGTAGGCCCAGGCACTACATCAGCTTTCTGTATGCAGCTGGGATCCGCGCCATGGCAGACCATAAATCACACTGTCATCTCTCCGGGCAAATGATACAGTAACAAAGCCAATCCATTAAACATGTCTGCCAGTTTAACATATGTTTGCTTATGGCTGGCTGGCGCATCCCATTGGTTGACAGCGAACACGCACTGTTTGCTACCACTGCACTCCAGTTTTATGTAGAGAAAAAGCTTACACCTGTGTTTCTCGTATTTTAATATTTAACGAAACCTGGCGCTTGGATTTCAGTCATCGAATATTGACTACCGTATCCACCAATACTACAAAAAGGTTACAGCACTGGAGTACCAGTATATATATATATATATATTATAGTGTGCGGCTCATCGATCTGCTTAAGGAACATTTATGTTCCGTTGTGCCCTGGAGCTCAGACTAGAGCCCTCACAGGCGGTCGCATAGCGACGTGTAGCATATGTTGCAAATGTGGAACATATATATATATATATATATATATATATATATATATATATATATATATATATATATATATATATATATATATATATGGTGAACATATTCTGCCGTCCAATATGGCCTCACCCACAGCCATCCGCAGAAAACCTGGAACTTCAAAAATGTGTGCCGCAAAAGATGGGTGAAGACGACTGCTGCTTAATCCAGGCGCTAAAAGGAGCTATCCTTCAGCAAGCCGCCCAACACAACCACTGTGGGAAGTTCTGAAGATAGGAGGCTTGTGGTCTGCGCGTTATAACTTGTCTTATCCAAGGTCGAACGGATTGATTTTGTAGCCAGCAACAATAAGGACGTCCATCCAAACTACCAACGATGGCAAAGACGGTTTCCAGTCAAACAACGAACCGGATAGTGGAAATCAAGAAGTCTTCGTCGCTAGGCTCCGCCAACCAATCGAAGTTACCACCAGCAAAGGTGCTCCGCAAACCTTCGCGGAGTCTTAGATAAGAACAGGATACAATGTGAGATCAAAGTGAAGTGACAATTTCTTGTGGTCAGGAGATCTGTTGATGTAACAAACTCTCATTGTACATCCATCATAGCTTCCTAGTTCCTTGACTGGATTGAGAACATCATGGCACGGGACACTAACCGTTATTTGTGTACGGTAGATCTAACGGTGACGAAATGAACAATTTTCCGACCAATCTATAGACTAACTCTTTTTATTTTCATACGAATTCTTAAAGACCTAAGAACATCGTGACAGGAGAATCATAACCGGAATAACTTGCTGAACCCTGCCTGCCTAAAACCCCATCCGCTAGGGCCCAGACTGCAGTTGATCCACAGCGTAACGCCACTCAAGACGTGGTTGAAACCGAAAAGCAGGACATGCAGCCCTCCAAGTAAGTTGGGTTAGCATGCGGTTTACTGAGGCCAACATTTATACTGTTCGAGTGTTTGTGGGTTACAGCGTGTTGAGGTTGCATTTAGGTTAAATATTCAGTGGCTCACCCACCTTACCAGTTTGAACGAGCGAATGCACAGGCAGAGAAATGATATGATTGGAAGACTCTCAGATGTGTGTAGCCTTTAGCGCAACCGGAGATGGGCGTGAGGATTAAATCGTGTGCGAGACAAACGTAGACAGGAAGTCTAGTTTTTTCAGCCAAGCGCCCATTATCCCCTCCCATTACTCTGACTCTGACTTGCCAACGTAAAACAGTTGGTGTGGGAAGAGATCGTGAGGTAGGTTAAGCGCAAGTTTATTCACCATAAACAAATCAATGCGCAAGCGACGACAGCAACCACCTCGTACAACAACAAAGCTGATCGCTCGTAGTGCTCGAACTACCATATTAGCTCTGGGGAGACAGTTTAGGTGGTTCCACGCTTGGCGTAGGAAAAGTGTGCAGGCCCCTGAGCCGCGAGAAACATCCTCAGGATTACAGCCATGTAAAATTCGGGTTTGGGGTTGATTAGGACTTCACGATCATCCCAGACTGGATATTATGGCCTGCCCAAGACCGCGATCTGCATTGCAAAATTTTCACCACCTAAAAGGTTTGTGAGATGATGTTACCCAGGTAAAAGAATGCATCTACCATTGCGAGGCGATAAGCAGTCATACTTACTATAAGTTTAGCGTAGTCGACAGTTGACATCGATTGAGACATGACTGCCGCTTTTATAAGTCAAGTACTGTTCCGACGATGAAAAGGGTTGGGTTTCTCTGCATGACCGTTTCAGTTTTGATATTCAGTGTACAGTCATCGACAGAAAAAAATATCATAAGTCTTGTTCACAAGAGTTTTTGTGACGACCCCCATACGACCAGTGCTGACCAGTCTCCATCTTTTAAATAACAAATGTCAAAGCCCGGTCAATCCTTTCGGCAGGCGCTGAATAGCATCGCGTACAACATGGGTTGGACGATAATGCAGCCTTGTTCTCTGCCGTTTTCCACCGAGAAGGGTTTTGAGTTTGAACAATTTTTTTATGCGTCCCTTCATGTCTTCAGGAAACTGCCTGACCATTGGTGCATACTGTTCCGGACACCCCAAACTTCCGAATCACTTTTCGGAGGCCGGCTCGATTTATGGTGTCTAAAGCTTTCAGTCGACAGATTTTGGGATGTCAGGCTGGTAGCCTTGATAACTTTATTGAACACACAATAGTCCGTCTGGTAAACAAAACGATGAATTGATATAAAAGTGTGTAATACACGTTACTATATTAAATTGAGTAGCCTATTTATACGACAGCAATGGCGCGTCTGGGTGAGGGCGCAAGGTCATTTATTTCTAACGCGTTTTAACCGATTTAATGCAGGGAGGACTTTAACCTCCCAGGGTTTGCATATGCTTCTTCAGCCACGGCTTTCAGTCGTGTACAGCATACTCCAGATGCGGCCAAACAAAGGCTCTAAAAACTTCGCCAAAGAGATTTAAGTTCAGATTAACCACTGTCATAGAGCCCTCACGGTCGTTTGCACACGTGTTGCCGCCTTTGGGGGTTGCGTTTGGATGGTAAATTTGAAGGCTCTTTTGGACCTTGACTGTCTTAAAGGAAGTTAGGTGAGGAACTATCGCCGCGAAGTCTTTGTCATCTTTGTCCTGAGGTGTCCAAATTAATCGTTACGCAGTTAGAAGTGTTGAACTCCATGCACCGTTCCACACCCCAGTTACGTAAGTCTTCTTCATCTCTTTGCAAGATAATTCTGTCATATTGGTCGCGAATGATCCATTATATCCTGGCCACGTCCATCTTAACTCCGTATATTGTAGCATTGACAGAGAAGGTGAAAAAGAGCGGCTGCGAAAACAGATCGGTGGAAGACTTCACTTAGCAATAGGCCAACCCGACACTCTCCAGCGGTAATCGTTCGTGGTCGCCTGCACGCAAAACGTCTAGGCAGTGTAGATTTCTGCAAACACGCACTTGGGATGATTTTTGAGGAAGGCATTGACAAACCAAAGGCCAAAACAGATAAGATCCACAGCACACCCCAAATTCAAAAGCTGTACTCTAATTTTCCATGATGATTAAGATATTTGAGGTCAGCATCGGTTTTGGTGAAAGACATGGTGTGTGTTCTCAAAATATCGCGTTTTTTAAACGAAAGAAGTCAGTTCTCATTAGATAAGCTCATTTTCACCTTGCGGTAAATACATGTTATGTTGATTGGCTCCCAAATACTTTTTGGCGGCGGTGACATGTGGCAGCCTTACTCAAGCGCCTGAACACGCACCTGGAGCAGGGACGGCTTCCGCAAACAAAGTGCGGATCGTATAAACATAGAATTCCACGAGGACCAGTTACTGAATAAGCAGGCTCTCGATTTTATGTAAAAAGCACTCTTTGACCATTCCGCGGTAATGCCACTGGGCTTGGCGGGGCGCCGATCTCGTTTTCATAAAAAGGTCACAAGCTACAGCGGTATTGCGATATTGGAAATGTTTCATATCATTCAAAAAGCCCTCCTCTCCTGGCATCATTCTGTAACCTTCAAATAGTGCCAATGGAGTGAATAGATGTATTCTTGTTCGAACAGAGGTACTAGAGGAAGCGAATCTCCATAAAGCTGCAGTACTGAACGATCATCCAGTGAGCTACGGCTTGACTGAATTTCCGCACAAGCGGAGGTTTACGGACCGCCCGATCCGACTGGACTGTCTAACGGCTAAAGTCACCGAGGGGGGATATTTTTCTGCCAACAACACCGTCTGATCGGTTCTGGTCTATGATTCCAAAGGCTGGGTGGTACGGATAGATCTTAGAAATCTTGAAGCTTTCGACAACCGTTTCAAGATATAAATCCTCCGATCGATGTATACGGATTACTTTTCGAGGTTACAGTGAAGGTTACAAGAACTAAGACTAGAGTGATTTGGGCACCTCATACTTCGATGTCTCTATGAACCTAGTGCTGCTGCCTGACCGAGAAAGTGATTCTTAGGTCTTCGGCATTTCTTCGTCGCAAGTGAAGAAATGAGTGTCCAGAGCTTACCCTATCCGTTGCCGCCATCTCGATCGCGTGAAGATACACGACGTCAGTGAGGAGTCAGCTACATGCAAAAGGATAAAAAGCGTGCTGCTAGACCCGCTTTGTCCATCTCACGAGTGGGTTACCGTAACGATCGAGCAAATGTTAGGGAAGGAAGCGTTAATTAAATCGGCAACTAAATTTCTTTCTATAATGCGAGTTAAAAATTAGCATTCTATCTGGATATACGCGACATTTCGTCGCACACAATCGGTTAGGGGTTAAGCCGCATTGGTGCTCCGAGGTCAACCAATCGGAACACAGTAGTTAGCCAGCGTTGGGGCGTAGAAAGAAGGCAGTTAAGCTATTTTCTAGGCCACTCTCGATTGCTTCCTGTCTTACATAGAAGCTGGCGGTACAATAATTTGGGAAATAACACAGTAGATAGGTAACCGAAACGTACCAGGTTCATGATCCCAGTCCAGGTCCAAAGTAGATTCGAAGTCACCACTAAAACTACCTGGCTCCGTCATGCTTCCACCTAAAAAAAGAGAGGACGAACCTTATAGGTTTACTTACAAAAGCGAAGGATTATACAATGCATTTTAGGTAGTCGGATTAATCAAATAATTGCAGCTAACTATCAATCAGGAGGAAAGGCCACTAAAATTTAGCTCCGAGGCGTTTGGGCACATTATGTGCTAGAAAGTTAATAAAAGGGGAAACGACACAAGCAAGAGAGCCACCAAACAGCAAGAATGCCATGTTTATGGGCAAGTCATATGGAAACGGCATCTTATGTAGCTTGACTCATAAAGACAGAAGCAAGGACGTTTGTAATATGGGAATGCTTGGAATATGGTTTTTATGGATGGAGCTAAAGGAAGTGCTGGGCGGCATACTCCACAAAGAACTGTCAAAATTGCATTTAGGTCAGTAGCATGCTTAAATACACCAACAGTCAGTGAATAGTCGAGCGCATAAGTCAAAAATAGAAAAAATGGATCAGCTGATTAGCCGAAGTAAGGCAACCGATGAACCAACATCAAGTAACACACAGCCCAAATACCAAGATATGAAAAACGCAGCATAAGTAGAACAGATAAAAATTGGTATACAAAACTGAAAAATAAGGAAATATAAACAGAAAATATGCTGCAAAAGCAGTGAGCTGCCAGTAAAGGAGCCAATACGAGTTTATTCGTGAGCTGACAATGTTAAATGCGCGACACACGGCCTTACTGGCATTTGTGACTAAGCAGTCAGCTTAAGACGCCCTACGATTGCCTGCGTGAGCTAACTTTAACCCTTAAACCTAATCTTAAAACGCTGAGCCTAATCCTAACACGAATTCTAAGGTTAAAATTTTAATTCAAGCTCTAATCATAATTTTAAACTCCTGACCCCTTACCCTAAATTTACCCGCTAATACTACCAAATAAGATGACAGACAAAGACAAGGGGTGCCATAAGGGCCACAGTAAGGAGTCGTTGCAGACGAACTCTCCGTCCTGAGAGGAGGGCCGAGTTATAATAAGAGGTGGCAACCTTTATGAATAACTGGTCTGGAAAAACAAGGATCGCCCATGGCCCACAGGAGCAAGTGCGTGAACTGAATCCAATTAAGGAAGGTTCGCGTAGCAACGACTTCATGGCCCAATAGAAAGACAAGGAAAGGACTACCAGAGATGGATGTATGAATAGTGGCTGAGCAAGCAGGCACATTAACCTCCAGACGTTAAACCCCTCACTCGCATGTCAAGGCATAGGAAACCATCTGCAACGAGGGTAGGTCAATAACTAACTGGTCGTACTCGGTATACATAGAGTATCCTCGTAAAATATTTCGGTAACAGTAGCCCCACTCATAAGAGGAGAAGCAAGAGGGCATGTAATAAGGGAATGGTGGGAATAGGGCTTTTAAGGGTTGGACTAAAGAAAACGGTGGACTGTATACTCCACAAAGAAATTCAAAAAATGCACTTGTGCCATTACCATCGGAAAATTTGAGCGTGCAATTCAAAAAAATATGAAAAAGGAATTGGGTGATCAGCCTAATCACAGGTAACCGGTAAAACGACGTCAATTAAGCCCAAGGAGTAAAAAAAGCATCTATCAAAAAACAGGAGCAGAACGGATTAAGGGCGATATAGAACAAATAAAAAGTAAGGAAAATTTAAGAGAAAATAACCTACAAGAGCAGTAAAGGCAAGTTAGTTGTCAAAACAGGAGCCAATATACGTGTCTTCATGAGCTGACCATGATTAACCATGCGACACATGATATAACTGGTATTTGTGACTAAGCAGCTAGCTTAGGACCCCTAACGTCTGTCTTCGTGACCTAATCCTAACCCCTCAAGCAAATTTTTAAATTCTAGTCCAAGCATTAACCCTAACCTTCACAACCTAGTCCTACCCTAATCCCAAATGTAAAACCCTAATCCGAACTTTAAAACCCTAAGCAATTACCCTAACCTTAAAAGCCTGTACCCAAAATTAACTAAGCCTAACCCTAAACTTACCCATTAATATAACCGTTGCAATTTTAATAACGTTTAGAAAGCATACACATCTTAATAAAATATGTAGTCCAGTTTTTACAACACCGAATAAGTGGGACTACACACAATACCATCACCAATTATGCGTTCTCTGATAACGAACGCCCCACCCCCCCCCCCCCCACGATTAATAAACATCCATCAGATAAACCCAATTTATGGAGATCAATCCCCCCTCCAATTTTTTGAAGAGCAACTTTTGTTCAAAAACTATTGGAACCCATAAAAAACTCGAATTTTGAAAAATTTCAAACCTTAAGTAGACGGACCGTTAGTTTTTCATTTAGCCCAGGAAATATGCAGGTCGACAATATATAATCAACTAAAACTGCACACAATAACTTCTGTCTCCTCTGAAAACAAACGCCAGAGAGCGATTAGAGTAAGCAAACATATTCTGAACGGAGGACACATTGTTGTGAGTTGACAGTTTGCTTCTGTGTTAGGGTAAAAAGGTGTCCGTTTGAAAGCACGCGCGTTGCGGTGTGTTGTTTGTGCCTGTTCCTGACGCGTGTCAGGATCAGCAATGGACCGACTGAGTCGCATGGGCGCTACCACTTGTGAATAGTTCGCTCCTGTGTTTAGTCGCAGGACGCGTGAACATAATGCACTAAGAATGACAAGCATTGCCAGCAGACAGACGTGATATAGCGCCCGTTTGTGGGCGTTGCAGTGACTCAGATCAGCTGGACAGTGGACGCTTAAGTGACGAGGTTACAGGTGCTATCCTAAACGAAAATCGGTCTTCGTTTTCAAACCCGTGTAAAAATGACGATGGCAGCATTTGCAGCAATACCAACGAGGCTACACCGCGGTACCTCTTGCACTCGATCTTATCTTTCTTCTTGAATGGAGGCACGCGGATGACCGTGCTTTAGTCATCTGAAACGACAACATCCAACATGTCCGTACAATCACTTCACTGAGACCTACATACTTCAGTGAAAATAATTTTCTCCTCGGGTGCTTTGCTGATGCGCACTATCAGTAGCACAACAGCGGATTCTTCCTGAGGAGGATCATAAGACGCCGCATAGGTTGAGATGGGATGTAACTCCACTGCAGAGCAATGACATGTACTGATGGGTTCGTCGTCAAAGTCTAATAACCACTCTCTAACTACTCAAGCCAGCGTTTGGCCCTGGATGAGTTAGTATCAACAAGAATGCCGCCAGTCATATCGCGGACTGTTACTCAGAGTAGGAAACGGACCCCTAAATGGCTTATAAGTTGGCCGTTATCGACTGTCATCAACGGTTGCGGCCCGTTTCATGCGGATCACTACTTCCGGCTTACATTTCGTATTTTTACCTCTGTCTGACCCTGCCGTCATTTTTCGTAATTGGCAGGATGAATCCTAGTTGTGAATTTAGATATGGACAGACAAACTAATTCAGTCATTGCGTGAATCCGAGAATTCTCTCAGCTACCTCGCGGACCGAGGTTTTCAATTACAATCTTCACGGATGCGGGCCGCAAATGGAAATCGGAATTGTGTTTAGTGCTTTGGTTGTGCTGGATTGTTTTAAGGTTAAGACGCCAAGGCACACTGCACGATAATTTTTGAGGCGGTTAAGAAGTGAGTGTGCACGGCCAAGAACACGGTCTGACTCATAGGCGTCGCCCGTTTCAGCCCCACACATCGAGCTCCTATCATGCACCAAGCCACGGAACATTCAAATGAGTAGAAAGCAGTTAACCTGGCTGGCTGCACAACCACTACAGGAAAAGCAGATAAACAAATGTGTGCGGTGATGCAGCAAATCCTTGGCGATTGGCCTTTATTGTCCGCATCTTGTCTGGATGTGATGATCACTGGTTCGTAGATAGGCAACGCTGGTTCCTCGATGTGAGTTGCCAAGTCTAAGTAGTAGTGAGGATTAGTGCAACGCCTCTACCTCGGAGTCATTCGTTGACTGTAATCCAGATCAGCGGCGTGGATTCTTCCCGGAGCGTAGGCTCCGGATTTCCTGGTCGAGCCAGATCTACTTTCGATGGCAAATAGGCTTAATGGAAGTGACGGCGGTGTTGAATATGATCCAAGTGTTTTTGCTTTGCTTTCAAATCCCCATCCACTTTGATGTGCACCTGCTGAAGTTTGCCTTCCACCCTTAAGGGTACTTTTTGTTTGGAGGTGGCTTTCTCCTGTATGGTCTGTTTGGAACCATGTTCCCTGGGGACGTTTCCGTTCTTAGGTCGAGGAGATATGCAGGCGGTATTTGGTCCAACATTCAACATCGGACGTCCCCACGATCTCGTTTTATCTTAATACGGTGTTTTGTTGCTGTTTATGGGAGTAAAGGTACATTCACGTTGAATTCTTGCAATTACGGTGACAAAAAGAGGTTTGTTATGAAGAGATTGTGTTTGGTGCAGTTCTTCAGCAGAAGTTCGTTGTTATTGCAGTTATCAAGTAAGGTAAGTGACAGTTTTGCCTGACCAGCCGCATGAAAACGAGAATCTCCAGAACAGAACGGAACGCCGTCTTCCACTCTATAACGAGAATAGTGTAAAGAATCCACAGAAAAAGCACGCTGACGATGCAAAGCCTTTTAACCACACAGGTTGCAGCATCACAACATCGATGTCCATTCTTGCAGATATGGACGTCCGATTTTTTTCAAAATTCGGTTATCCTCTATGTTTTACCTACTCTTAGCTCTGCACGCAGGTCGGAAGCGAAGGTAGCTACGAATGTGAGGAGAGAAGAGAAGCAGCGTTTGTTGCAATAGCAAGTATGTACATGTCTTCGGATTTTCCTAACCCCTAAAGCGCTACAGTTAACAACCACAGTCTGACTTTGTTCGGCCCAGAAGCAACAACGACTACGGTTCTGGCCTGAATCATTATGAAATTCGCGTGACAAGTGCTCAATGGTCTCATAAAAAAAACTGCAGAACGTTTACAAAAAGTGGTTGCGGTGGCGATGGCAGTGCAGGCGGGGCGGTGATAGTGAAGGCTGTGGCCCTCTCCTAGGCGTTGAGATGCACACAATGGCTGGCTTTATTTTCACCCAAGGAGATACATACTCTTCTCTCCAAAAACAAAAATCGATTTAACCCAATCAGAACCTGGGTAGAAAAACTAGCTTGGCTAATGAACCTGGGTTGTACTCTCGATCGTCTTTGATAAACTGGACAGGGCAGTAGACACGGAAAAGAGGGACATAATTACGAATCAAAACGGGATTTGCTGTTGGGATGAGCAGAAATGGACTAAATTGCTCGGTCTTATGTCAGCTTTCTTTGTCTTTTTCCTTCAAGAAGGAAGCAGTCCACAAAAAAGCCGTGAGATATTACCCGGCGTTTTTTCCCGTAGATAGCAGTCTGTTTTGTCAACTACTGAGTAAATAAGTCGACTAAAAGCAAGTGTGATAATGGGTATATGGCTGCCACAAACAAAACTGAAACAGCTGCTGTCGCGATTTCCGTTGTCTTTGTTGGTCCACCTCTGGAGTCTTTTACATGTGCACTTTGTTATATAATTGGTGGTCATCGGTTCGCGATCCCAATCATCGAGTGACAGTGTTAACTTGAACTGGAACATCTAGCAGATTCTTTGCACACACTTCGCTGGAAAATACTTTACCTATCCCAAATAGAACTTATAAGTAGCAGACACTTCGTAACCTGCACCTGTAACGAAATTCAACGGAATTCATGTTGAAGGTGTACCACATTATGAATTGTAATCTTCAATTACAGTCGTTCAATGGCAAACGCCTGAGCTACGTTAGATTAATTTGTACGTCATTCCGGAAGACGACAGGGCCGGAGATGAGCTCAAAGTCAGCTTTCAGCAAATCCTCCCGAATTTTCAAGTGAAACGCTTGGCGCCTTCGCCAGCCAGGGCTGGGTTCGGTTGACATAACAGCTCGGACTATTTCCCCTCCAGGTCGGAGCGACACATGACTGAAACATTTCAATCGGTTAACAAGGGTTAAGGGTTCTGTTCCGGATAGACAATCAAAGGAAGGACTTCGGAGGACACTTGCATGTGACGTAAACCTTCCACGTCCACAGAGAAGAGCTGTTTTGAAGCAAGCATTGTATGGTGGTAGTTTGACCTTGTGATGTGCTCGTGCCGAGCCCAGGGGCCACAACATGATAGAATGCCATCGAAGAGGATGCCGATGGACCGAGTCAAGCTCTGAGAATAAGTTGCTGATAACAGTGGTTTTTGGGGTCCAGGAAAATGAGAAATTCCGATGAACATAGCCCCGCTCCGGTGGAACGTAAATTAAGGATGCCTTGTACGGCCGCCGCCCACAATACATGTGGCTTTGCGCTGCATTCAAAGGAAATTATTTTCAGGATTAAGGTGAGGGTTAGGCTTAACTTTAAGATTAGGTTTAATTTTGAGGTTAAGGTGAGAGTTGGGGCTAGGGTCATGATTATGTTAAGGGTCAAGGTTTAGGGTTATGATTGCGGTGACAGTTTAGTTTTATGTTAGGGCTAGTGTTAGCGTTCAGACACGGGTATATTTACCCTACCTGAAATTTACCAAAAGCTCACCTATTTTAAGCGAACGGGGCGGTTCCTATTCCCAATCAAGGCATCCTACCGAAAGTAACACTGGTTCTTCCTTCTCAGTGCGTCACGGTACAAGCAGGACCGACTGAAAACGACAACTTCGAAGACCTTAGTAGCGGCGACACCTCTTGTAACCTAGCACATTTTGTGGGGTATTTTGGAGATTATAATTTAATTTGAGCCAGCGGCTTCCAACTAAAGATGCCTTAGAGACGGTCGCAGTCACTTGCGCGGATGCGATAAATTAATCGATGAAGGCTAGGCAAAAGCCTGTGGTTGTAACAGAATCCTGAAGTCGGTCAGCAGCATATTTTCCTACAAGTCGTAAAATTTCGGTAACACGTAGGCTGAGCTATATATGAGTTCTCACAAGAGCCTGGCCAGAGCCAATGGCACTGCCGGTGCCGGCATCACACATCGCGCGGCATTCATACAATATTCACACAACGGTTTTCACAGAGTAGTTACTAAGAGCTCGCCTCGAGGACTCACAAAAGGTCGCCGCCATGCCATTTAAAATGCCTTGGACGACCAGGTCACACATTAGGGCATGCGTGGCTATCGTATGAATTTAGTCACGAAGAATTACTTTCGGCATGTCCTCGGTATCAAGCGATGGGGGCGCACGCCATAGCTACAATGACGATGAAAAAAGTATCGGAAGGACACACAAGGACAATTCTCGGGAACATGGGCTCCAAATACATAGATGAAACTTGACATTTGCTCAATCGGAAAGGCCTGCAATACCGTGTCAATCGTGTTGCGAGTAATACCTGTGTGGTAGCGAAGGAAACCCCTCCCAACGATCGGCATTTGAATGCCGCGCAGATTATGGTCTGAAAAACTTACTTCTGATATACATATAACGGGCATATTTTACTGTAAGAACGCTCGATGTTTAAGTCGTATATTTCCAGCTAAAAATGTTGTTAACATTCCAGCATAAGATGAGCGATTCTTGCTCCTATCTGAAGAGGTTGGTTGGAATATTTATCATCTGACACGCCGGCATTAGACTGAAAACACGGACGTCGTATGGTTAGGAGAGATTTGTGATAAGGTAACTAGCAAGAGATAGATATTCGTGGGTTTGGCATCAGATCGCTTTCCTAGTCCTCCACTCCACCTTGGAATAGCAGTGATTGGAGAAAAGTTCGTTTAGTGACCGTTCAGGCTCGCAATGTTACAGAGCCGTCATCGGAATCCAAAAAAACGAAAAAAAATCAGGCAATTAACAAACCCCACTCCTTCGCATCCTGCCAGATGGTTAACGACTGCGCATTCACGCGATTCAAATCGAAAATATTTCCCACCGCCGGCTGCTAAAGAACAGACCCCGAAATTTCAGGGTTCTTTTCTTCTTACCCTGGGAGGATTCAGATAAGGATCCGAAAGGTCAAGCGAATAAAATTCTTGTTTCGGCGATCACGGCTCTTTCTTCTCCACTGCTTGCTGGAACTCGCCTTTTCGTTTGTATCAGAAATACTCATCTGAAACACTTGCACTGGGGGCATTTAGCACTGGGGTCCAGACCTCAGTGAGCGCACTTCATTCGAGAACGAATTCATGTGAAAAACCACCTTACCCCGATAGCAGCTTTACACGTCAAATTACAGTCTTTAGTGCCCTACAGAACATCTATAACCATCAGCATGGTGTGATAGTTAGGGTAAATACGTCCAAGAGTGAAACACTTTCCAAAATACTAACTACATATCACCGTTACGAGTCGTCTTACTGAGAGGCATACGCCCATAGTATCATTTAAGAGTGAGTACAAACTCCACTAAAGGCCCGTCATATACCACTAGGTGAGTTGCTTAAGAGCGAGCGGCAGGATGACGGGCAGAGCAACCGTCAGCCTGTGGATGGCCCGAGACTGTCTCTGCTAACTGCACTTGTCTATTTTCGTCGGACTGCCTTCGGTGTGCATCATTAAGTAGCGATTCGTGAAATGGCGAAGGTGGCCGATGTGGCGGGCCTCTCATCGCATTAGCAGAATCCACTCCTTCATGTGGAAACACCCTGATCAGTGGAGGCGGCAGCCTTCTCGCAAAAAGGTGTGACTAAAACCAATCAATCAGCCAGCGCACCAAAGGGTGCGGACGCGCAAAAATCCGCGCCGCGACACACCAGTTGCACAGCGCTTAGTCGTTATTTTGGGTGTGGGGGAACCGCGGATTGGCGTTTGCAACGACCGCCTGCAGAGGATGTTAAAAGCAGTATCCCAGCAGCTAAACTTACAACAGTATTTAACGAAGGAGAGAGCTCGTAAAAATTTTTTAAAAAACGGTTATTCACTCAGACTCGTTTGTAGTAAGGCTGACTTTAAAGACACAGTTAAGCTTGGGAAAGAGAGGGAGGCCAAAATAGTCAGTTGTTGCTGGCTTCTTGCCATCCAAACAAAGATTCCAGTCAGTCGCTTTATGATTAAAAAGAATTCAACGTTCCAACCACCTATGTATGAGGCTAAATGTTTCATTATTTTTTTGAATCTGTCGGCGGCTGCGGGGATCAGATGCGGGCAAACTAATGGTATTGAAGTGAGCATATTACGTTCTTTGATTAGGGCTGGTCGGTAAACATTATTACTGAGACGCTTTATTTTTTTGACCGCCTAGATGGTTACTCAGTCAAGTTGATTACCTTGACAAACGTTCTCAAGGTGGTAACCGATAAATGAACTCAAACGATATCCTGAAGGAATGTGGATGGTATTAAGTCAGTGCGCAATTCTAGTTACGGGAGGACGACACCGACTATGTTCGAGAGTATTTCGAGGAGATTAGCTCGATATCAACTTTTTTTGACAGCAAGTATTGCGCGAAGAATCAGTGGCATACCGACAGCTATCATTACATGTTCTCGTCTTTTCCTGTCAACTAAGCAGCTGAGAATGAACGATTCCGGCCATCGCCAGGCAGGTTATACAAGACGGACTTTAAAAGTACTTACTTATCATACATACGCGTGACGAGGGACTGGAGAACCAGTCTCAACGATTTACAAAATAAACTTGCCCGTTTTCAAAAAGAACCTGTAAAATTTCAAAATACTCTATGCGTTTTTATTTAGCATTCAAGTGGGAGGCACTGTTTTTAATACCCAAAACAGGATTTTCATTGTCACCGAGTAAGGCCTGGTTGGTGTCTTTTAAAGGTAAAACATGCGGAACGAAAGTCCAACCAGGCTGTGAGCTAAAAATCATGTGCAATAGTTAAGACCTGGCTTTTTTTACTGGACAACGATGGGTTTGGAACAAGTGAGACCGATGCTGCGAGTCTGCCTCGCTAAAATCTAAACCCCGTGAGACGCACCACTGCTATCCACGACGAAGCTAACGGAATTTTAAGTGTACACATGTGTTTCAAGAACGGTGGGTCTCAGGGCTGGCTACAACTTGCCGCGTTGGATCAGCAATAATCAAATGAAACCATAGAGGGCCTCATAACCTTCTAAAATGATGAAATTCAACATCACGTATGCTGGACCCAGAAAAAAAATAGCCAGAATAAAGCGCGTATAAAGAACCGCCTGGGGTGCAACAAACATTTCGGGAGGAAAAACGGCGCAGAATTGGTGGCTGCCCTAGAGGGGAAAGTTGTCACAATGGTCTAATATAAAGAGTCAGGGCAGGTCCTTTAGTCTCGACTGTAAACAAGTCTTGCCTTGTTTAATTTCCGGGGAAGTTAATGCGCGAACGTAGAGTAAATCCGTCAGAACAAACCTTTTAAGGGTCTGTCCGAAATTCGATATATTTGGGCTGAAATCCATCAGCATAAGAGTATTAACCGCGCAATATTCACAGGCCAGTCGGAAGTAGAAAATACGTAATTATTTACCATAAGTACAGCACAGAGTTTTTAGCTAATACCTGTTTTGTGAGTATGGTAAATAAATACGTAGTTTATATTACTGACTGCCTGTTGGCAACTTGTGAATATAATGCGGTTATTCCACAGTGGCTAATGGATTACAGTCCATCTATTCATATCAAATGTAGAACAGAGCGTTAAAAGGTTTGTTCTAGAAACTGGAGTTCAAACACCAGAAATCACATGGGGAACGCTGGCGAACCCCCTGATGAGCCGAACTCCTCGCAGCTTAATCATGCAGCTGCCCTTGATCTACGAAACACGCATGAGTGGGTTTTTAGCTAGTACCTGTACTGAGTATGGTAAATAATTACGCAGTGTAAACAAGTCCGTTAGCCAAGAACGTACCACACAGATTAACACGAAAACATACGAGCAGACTACGCGAGCACAGGCACCATCATCAGACACCAACGATAACCGATGAAAATTATCACTAAATTCATAGGACCTACCGTCTGACATGTCCGAGCGAAGATTAAGCACAGTAGGCCGCTGTGGATGTGAGCTGGCGGAGGAGCGCCGCCCGCTGCCACTGCCGCCAGTAGACTCACATAGAGATCGGCGGCTATTGCCCGCACCCGAAGAGTGCGCGCTAGACAGGCCGAAGAAGTTGAAGTCGCGAGGCCAGTAGCGCCGCATCAGACGCGCAAGCTCTGGTCCGTCCACTTCCTCTTCTTGTTGCTGAGAAGAACGTTCGCTGTAGAGACTGTGAGACATTCTATGACGTTCGGCAGCCTTGTTGGAGAGGAAAACCGCTGAAGTCTAGAGATAACAACATGAACCATAAACGGCGTACCTTGTGCAACCTAAATATGTCAGTAATTCCCCTATCGTAAATATTCTACTGGACTGTGAGTTCAAAGTTAGTGGAAGGGATGGCAGTAGGAAGTAGTGGCTCTCCAAAACTGGGCTCTGCCCAGCGGCAACACCCCGGGCAACCGCCACGACCATTGGATTAAACCAAGTGAGGATCTCCGGTCTTGTCTCCACAACCGGTATGTCTGCTCCATCCCCACTGCTCTACCCGCCTCTCCCGTTCTCCCTGCCGTCTCCCCCTTCCCTTTTCCCCACGGTCGAAAAAGTACTACAGCGGGCGCGAAAGCACTCACGGAGCGACCCAGACGAATCAGTCGTTCTTTCACTAAACCAATTCGTGACACACAGTGGAGTTCGGTAGCCGCCTCGGATGACTAAGCAGCCCGATTTAGGGACAGCATTGTTTACCCCCTCGCGAGGGAGGGGGCTGGAAAAGGTGCCCAAAACAAATTCTGGGTATCACGACAACTACAGCAGACCGTGACTAACGGACCGCAATTCACGCGATCGAAAAACCATAATACCAACAACTCTCCCTATCCCCCTCACCACACCCCCCCCCCCCGATTGTATCCCCCAGGCTGCTCGGGTGAGCCCGCTCACTATAGCAGCCTGGAATGTTCGATCCCTTTTAGACAATCCGCGGAGCAGCCGACCGGAACGGAAGACGGCGCTAGTCGCTCGAGAACTGGCGCGATACAAGGTGGACATCGCCACATTCAACGAAACCCGATCCTCGGAGCAAGGCCAACTGAAGGACGTGAGTGCCGGCTACACCTTCTGCTGGTGTGGCCGCCCCAGGCAGAACGACGCGACACCGGCGTCGCCTTTGCCAGCCGGACCGAAATCGTGGGACATCTGCCCTGTTTGCCGTAGGGCATCAATGATGGCCTGATGAACCTCCACCTGCTTCTTCGGTGACAAGTTCACCAGTATTGTCAGTATCTTACCCCCTCGATGATCAGCTCCGACGAGACAAAGAACAAATTCTACGAGGATCTGCGCGCCATCCTGGCGACTGTGCCGAAGGCGGGTAAGCTAGTTGTCCTTGGCAACTGCAACGCCCACGTCGGCACACGGAGAGGAGTCTTGGGTCCACATGGTATCGACGGCTTTAATAACAATGGCCTTCTCCTCCTACGCACCTGCGCAGAGCACCGCCTTATCCTGACCAATACCTTCTTCTGTCTTCCAATGCGGCCGAAGGCGACCTTGATGCACCCCCGGTCGAGTAACTGGCACCTGTTGGACTATTTCTACATCTGGAAGCGATACCAGCAGGACGTGCTGGTGACAAAGGGGATCCCAGGTGCCGACGGGTGGACAGATCATCGCCTCATCATCTCCAAGATGAGACTTCAACTAGAGCCGCGCAGGGGGCCACAAGTTAAATGTGCCTGCTCACCATAACCATTTCAGTAACGAAGTGGCCAACAGACTAGTCAACTTCCCGGTCGCCGACGAGGACGCCTCCGTGGAGAACCGCTGGTGCCAACTGAGGGAAATGGTCCAATCTACCGCCTTGGACGTCCTCGACCGCGCACGTCATCAACACCAGAACTAGTTCAATGAATAGGACGCATCCATCCTCATTCCGCTCGCCGAGAAGAACCGCTGGCAGAAACCCTACGTTGACCGCCCTACCGATGCAAACAAGGCAGCCTTCTACTGAAGTCACTGTCTTATTCAGCAGCGGCTGCGGGAAGGAAGGACACCTGGGTAGCTCGCAAGGTTGAGAAGATCCAAGGGCACGCAGACCGCAACGAATGGAAGAAATTTTTCACCGCCATCAATGCTGTCTACGGCCGCCCGGGGAAAGGATCCGCTCAACTTCTCAGTACTGACGAAACAACCCTACCCGCTAAGAAAACACAAATTCTGAAGCGATGGGCCGAGCACTTGAGAAGCGTTCTCAACCAGCCCTCCACCATCTCCGACGCCGCCATCGACCGAATGCCCCAAGTGGAAACCAATGCCGATATCGATCTCCTGCCTTCTCTCCAAGAAACCATCAGGGCCGTCCAGCAACTCTCCAGTGGGGAAGGCACCCGGATCGGGCGCGAGCCCTGTTGAAACTTACAAGCATAGCGGCCCCCAACTGATGCACTACCTCACAGCGCTCTTCCTGATGTGGCGCCAAGGACAAGTTCCTCAGGATTTCAAAGACGCGACTATCGTCCATCTCTACAAGCGGAAGGGAAACCGCCAACTGTGCGACAACCACCGAAGAATCTCGCTGCTTAACATTGCCGGGAAAATTTTCGCCCACATTCTCCTTAATCGCCTCAACAGTCACCTGGAACAATGACTCCTTCCGGAAAGTCAATGCAGCTTCCGCCGTCACCGCAGAACCATCGATATTATCTTCGCCGCGCGTCAGCTGCGAGAGAAGTGCCAGGAGATGCGGATTAATTTCTACTCAACCTTCGTGGATCTGAAAAAAGTCTTCGACACGGTTAATCGCGAAAGACTGTGGAAGATCATGCAGAAATTCGGCTGTCCCGAGCGATTCACTTTTATTGTACGTCAGCTCCATGAGGGCATGCGTCACGGACGACGAAGCCGCCTCAGAGACATTCGCAGTGACCAACAGAATGAAGCAGGGCTGCGTCCTCGCGCCTATGCCTACCGTGGCGGAAGCCCCGTGTTCCGCATCACCTAACGTATGGATGGACAACTCCTTAATCAACAGCGGATGCACTCCCAGTCACCATCCATGAACTTCTCTTCGATGACGACTGCACTCTCAATGCAACGACAGAAGGGGACATACAAAAAAGCATGGATCTTGTCGCTGCCGCTTGTGACAACTTCGGACGGCACATCAACACGGAGAAAACAGTGGTCATGCATCAGCCGCCGGCCAATACCGCTTACAATGCACCTCACATCAATGGGGCTCAACTGAAAGCCATGGACACCTACTCCTAACTAAGCAGCAACCTGTCCCGAAGCACTAAAACTGATTATGCGGTCGCCCATTGGATCGCAAAAGTCAGCCAAGCCTTCGGACGCATGCAGAACAAAGTCTAAAATCGACAAGGTCTCCACCTCAGCACCAAGCTCACGATGTACAAAGTTGTCATCTTGCCAACGCTGTTGTATGGAGCGGAGACTTGAACGATCTACCAAAAGCAAGTGCGGAAGCTCAACCAATTTCACCTCATCTGTATCCGAAGAATGTTGAAAATGAGATGGCAAGACAGGATCCCGGACACAGAAGTGCTGGAACGAACAGGTCTCCTCAGCATATACGTGAGGATGGATGACGAGAGACTACCTAAACGACTCTTCTATGGAGATGTCGCCACGAATTTTCGTCGACAAGGGAGTCAAGTGAAGATCCATTGCACAGAGACTTGTGAACCAGTGCCTGAGCATCAACCTACAGCAGAGATCACCGCATCCACTGCCCTCACGCATTTACTCACCACACCGGCCTATTCGGTCACATGCGCATCCATGACAGCAGAATTCATCGCAATGTTGACTGCACCGGTATCCCACGCAAACCCTTCGCTCCTGCCACTGCCACTACTACCACGAACTACAACCCCCAGCCCCTCCCGACTTCTCCTGCCCTCAGTGCGCAGGGAATTTCGCCTCACGCATCGGACTGATTGGTCACCTGCAAATCCATCGCACGGAGACTGGCGAAAGTGTTCGGGGCTCCAACATACATTCCCCGCGCCCGCCTCCACCTTTCCCGCACATTCACACACCGTATGGACTTATTGAGTCAAATGCGTCTCCATGATAACCTGCAGTAAATCAGCATAGGCTAAATTACAGCAACGCACAATACCTCCACCAATACATACACAACACCCTCACCATTATCATGCACCTGAGACTATCAAAGGTTTAATAGAAACCGTGGGATAGAAGGCTGCCAACTGATGCTTATACCAGACCACGCTGTCGGCCTAGTGTGTATTGTGCGTTGAGTGGCTGACCAATGGACTGGAAGTCAGACAGCGATGGTTCCTTTTTACCCCATGGTTTTGAGGATCCTGGTGTGTGTGTTAAGAGGGCCAGGTCGTGCTGCGGCGCACGTACTTACGTACGCCGATCCGTCAGCCAATGCGCCCACTCCCACATCAGACAACTGACCGGCTCGGACGGTGGTTTGATTGTGGGGGTGGGGGAGAGAGTGAGGTCGACAGCTCAGCACATTTTCCTCACTATAAAAAATCTTACGCGCTTGAAACTATCCCGGTGCGCTAAAATCCGTGGCTTGGAAGGTTGCCAACTGACGGGATAAATCGGACGGCATGATGAACCCAGTTTGTACGCTTGTGCGCAATGTACGACTAGCGGAATGAGAGTCAGACTGCAATGGCTCCTTTTCAATGTAGTCTTTATGCACTTACACTCAGTTTGGATCCGAGCCGCCCCTCCCTGTGTATTTATGTTCTTGTTTCGTGTTGGACCACAGTGCGTAGACCTGCGCCCTCTTCCATCTCCAATCTTATTCACTCCATCTTAGCACCGGGTCCAGGTGGGGAAGTGGAACAGAGAGTGAGGTAGATGCATCAAAAGTCTATTCTCACTATAATCCAGCGCAAGTCACCGTCCCTGCACCACCACTTTGTGGAGCATACGGTAGACATCGTCGGATTACGACGATCGAACTGAAGTAGTAGTAGCAGTGGTGGTGGCTGGGTGACGATAGGCGAAGGACGGTTGCCTAACGGTAATTATAGATCGCCAGACTTCAACTTGCCACTTAAGTCTAATGTGTGTCCAAGTAGAGCGGATTTTTGTTTTTTAGGGAACAAGCATGTCAGTGACTTCACAATCGGCAATTCCAAAAAAGGCTTTCAGGTAATATCAGGTCAGTGAATATAGTTGAATGCAAATAGGGTTGCCCCCTAAACGGGCTACGTGGTAGATACGCTGGACCAACACGGAGAGAGATCAGGGCACGGCAAGCGTTATTTGGGTTGCACTCCGATAATCAACGCAGAACATGGGGGTGTGGTGGCACGCGTAGGTGTAGGCTCACGCTGCATCAGTCACTTTTTTCCATTCCTGGCACTCCAACTCTGTGGGCTCTGATTCAGGCTTACGGTACTGTTAGGAGGGTCTCCGGCCGCGCCAGCTGCCTGCGCTCGACCCCGCCTCCGGTCTTCTTGACGCTGTGGTGGCACCGGGCACATACAGTTGAGGGAAGAGAGAGTGCGGTAGCTGCAGCGCAAGTCTACAATCACTCAAAACCAGTCCACGCACAAGTCATCTTCCCTGCACCACGATGCTGTGGAGCACACAGTGGATATCATCGGACTACGACGGTCGAAACGTCGTGTGAATAGGGGCTCATCACCCTATCTCCAGTTCCAGTTTTCTATAACCCACATTTTTACTTGTTTCATGGTGTACCTAAAGTAGGCTTTGTTAAGAATTCACCGAAAATTTTCGTAAGCTATACTTATAAGTTGGGTTAACAGCCTTTTTCATGCTCTAGCGTAGATGAGGTTTAACCAAATCCAGCGTCCAAGATAAAAGCAGATGAACTCGCAGAGGACACTACTAATGCTATCACTAGGGCAGTATGATAATAAGCTACTCTTTTCGTGAGCATATCCCCAACATCGGTATTCAAACTATAATTTTTCATAATCTACGCCAAGGCTGCAATGCTTTGCGCCATCGAAGAGACATAATAAGGAAAATCCCAAACCTTGATTGTTTAGGGTGCAGCTAGCAAAGGAAAGTGTTGGCTTATTGAATCGACAGACACAAACCAAGGAGGCTATAAAGGAAATAATTTTGATCACACAGAGAGGATATTGACCGCTGCCCGCAAAGAATATCAGTGTAATTTAGGCTTCTACAGAACCGAATTATCACCATAAACAGGTGGGAATCTCATTCGGTATAAGGATGGATCAGGTTACCTGTAACGTGACCAGATTTTCATTGATAAGAAATAAAGGGAGTAATTTAATGTGTAACCTAAATTAGCGATGTAAGCGGATTTGGGAAAGACTGCTATAATTTAAGGGTTTACAACTATTCCAGCCCGGTAGTTAATTCTGTGCCGCTTTGTCATGCAAAATAAGTATCTTCCAGTATTAGCACCCGAAACGGCCAGTTTACGCGAAAATTATCAGTCTTCTATAACTACGCGGTAAACAGGGCGTCAACAGCACGGATGAGTCTTTAAGCGTTAGTTCAACTATCGAGATCGACCTTCTATGTTAGAGTCATGACAGCTATCCATCTAAATGGAATGCCCGGAAACGTAAAAAGTTTGCAGGCATGGCAACACTTGTGTCTACTATGATTATAAAATGAATTAAATGCTAAGCTAGGACTTCCTAAAACCAGTGGCACCAAGCCACAGTCGAAATTATAATCAAAGACTCATTTCCTTAATGTGCACAGCTAAATATAAAACCGGTCAAATTTTGGTCAGCCAATCCAGTGAGAGGCATCTGTTCGTCACTCACAAGCAGAAGTAACATAGAGTAATGTTACTACAAAGTTGCCTAATCATGTAGGTTTTTAAATAGATAAAGGGCGGGTAGGGTCCAACCGAGGTTTTGTGTTCGCGACCAGAAACACTCGTAACGGCAGCCCAGTTGCCGTTATGCTCCGGTGGCGAGCTGGGCGAAGAAGCGATTTGAGCGGGAGGAGGTCGGCCCTTAGGGTCAACTTCCTTGAAGAGGAGACGCTCGGTTGCATCGCTGCTGGAGTTTTCACCTGGAACCGAAGGTGGGGAGTAGGTTCGCATACCAGCACTCATAATGCGTGACAGCGACGAACGCACACCTGCACCCCTCCTGGAACTAACAGAGCTTTCTGCTGAAGACCGGTCATTGATTGGTAGGATGGTTCGGGGTTTATTTGATACCTGCAATGAACAGATAAAAATGGGACTGGGTAAAGGCGATATTGGATGCAAAAGATAAAACTAAAGACGCACGTTATTTACAGCACAGTCCTTAGTCTCCGAAAGAGTTCACCCACTAAAATACCAAGGTATTCTCGCAGTGTTCTTAAGAAAAAAAACAAGGAAGGTTAGGTGTATCAGATTAGTCTAGATTAAAATTCGGGAAAAATACAAAATACACTTTTGATGAATTTGATAGAATCATATAAAATATTCTTCCTCGCAGTCATTCAATTGCTCTGTGAAATAACAATGGGAATACTGGGTCTACATTGTCTCAGTGGCTTCAACGATAACGGCCTCCTTATTCTGTGAACCAGCGCGGAACATCGCCTCCTGCTGACAACAACTTCCGCCTTTGAACAGGGGAGAAATCTAAGTCGACGCACCCTCAATCACGGTACTGGCAGATGTCAGACTATGTTCTCGTACGGAGGCGGGATCGACAGAACGTGTTGGTGACCAAGGCGATCTGCGAAGCCGATGGCTGGAAAAATTACAGCTTCGTCATCTCCAAGATGAGACTCCAGTTACAGAAGACCGGAAGGTAAGCGACCACTAGATAAGTTAAATAGTGTCTTTTTTACGCTTGCCTGCTCACTGTTTTGATTTCAACCCAGTGGCTGGAAGAATTTCAGGCTCCAGACGATAACGCCACCAGGGAGACACGATAGTGTCAACTGCGGAACGTCATCCAGTACACCGTCCTCGAAATCCTTGAATGCGCAAACCGCCATCAGCACTTGCAAAGGAAAATGGACCTCTTCGCCTCCAGCTGCGCCAACTTCCGACTAGCGGACAAAATAGTCGTCATGCACCAACTGTCAGTCAAAACGGACTAAAACAATCCTCGAATCAATGTCTGCGACACCCAAATAAAAACTGTGGACAACTTCACTTACCTAGGGAACACACTCACGCAACACGAGAATCGACGACGAAGTTGCGCCCCGGATCCCCAAAGGCAATCAGCCGTTCGGCCGGCTGCAAGTCCCGTGTGGGATCGCCACGGCCTTCAACTGAACAATAAACGGAGGATATACGAGGCCATCGTCTTGACGACGCTTACATGGAACGGAGATCTGGACCGTCTACTCTAACCAAGCCAGGAAGCTCAATCACTTCAATCTCAGCTGTCTCCACCGAATACTGGAGCTGAGACAGTAGAATAGGATGTCTGAGACGAAAGTCCTGAAGCGAACCGGAATCCTTAGCATCCAAATCATGCTGAGGCAAGTGCAAATATGATGGAGCGGCTACCTTGTGAGGATAAAAGACATAACTGCAACTGCAAATTAATCCGAAGACTTGGTAGGACCTCGCCGAGGACCGAACGGTCAGATTAAAAAAATTAGGACTGACGCAGTAATCTACAAAGCGAACCGGATCGATTCGACCAAAGCCAAAATGACGACTTGAAGTCACAAAGGCGTCGGATCCACACCGCTAAAGCCCAAGCCCTCCCAACATGCTCACGCTGCTAACGCACATTCCGAGCGCTAATCGGCCTCGTCAGACATCTTCGGGTGCAATGCAGCAACAACCCAACAACATCAACTGCTACCTCCACGAATACCCCTGCCTCAAACTCCACTGTGTGCACGACGAAGACCCCACCACCGAAGATGACACTGCCGATGTCTTCCACCCTCGAACACCAGCACCATCCTCCCTGCCGTAACACCCACGTCGATGGCAGAGACGAGCCTCACCGACACCACTTCCCCCACCAGCACTGAAACCACTTCCGACGTTTCGCCAACTGCTGCCTTCACCATCACTGCCCCACCAACAGAAACGGGAACTCAATCCCAATCTTTCCTCACTGTGATCGCACAATCACCTCAAACATCGGTCTGGTGGACCACTTGCAAATCCATCACACCGAGACCGGCGAACCAGTGTCAGGAGTACCAACAGACACCCACCGCACCCGCCTCAAATGTCTACACTGTCCACGCACATCAATGCACCACATTGACTTACTATACCACATGTACCTTTATGAAGACTAGCGGCGGAACACCGCCGGTTATATCTTATTACCCCATATCTCCTCACCAGCACGTACATCACACATCGTCACACCCAAAATCACACAATGCATGCTCCTAAACGACACCTCTCCCGTCAGTTAGAAGTGTGATCACCGGCTCCTTCTCCATGTGGCTCTTTTGCTGCATATTTGATCACAGTCTAAGACTTACGGTGCACTAAATGTAATGGCTTTGAAGGTTGCCAACTGAAGATTGCACTCAAACCTCACAGTCAGTCCATTGTGTTTTTTTGGAGTAGCCGACTGGTAGTCTGGCTACAACGGCTCCTTCATAAGGTGGCCTCTTGCAATTCCACACATGTAATGTGAGCCGCTCACCCCTCTTTGTGGGAAATCCTGGTGCTTTTGTTTGAGGGGTCCCTTCGTGTTTGTGATAGGTGCAGACGAGTTCATTAGGTATGTCAGCAGCTGCGCCCATTCCGCGCATCAGTTAACTGGCCGGCTCGGACAGTGGCTGGCGCCTGGTAAAAAGAATAGAGAGTGAGGTCTACGGCTAGGCGCAATTTCGTCACTATAAACGACCTGACGTGTTTGAAGCTATTACGATGCGTTAAATGCCGTGGCTTGGAAGAATGCCGAGTGACTGGATAACCCGGACCGCACAGTCAGCTCAGTGTTTGTGTGGAGTTGCCGACTGGCGGACAGAGTCAGGCTGGAATGGCTTTTTCCTAGTAGAGCCTATATAGCACTCCGACTCCGTGGGGTCAGATGCAAGAGTGTGGCGGCAGGCCTAGAGGTACCTCCGTCAGCGCCAGCTACCAGGCCCAGGTGTGGGGGAGTGCAGTAGATGCAGCGCAAATCTTCTCTCATTAAAATCTAATTAACGCACACGCCATTGTCCTTGCGTCACCGTGCTGTGGTGTGCACGGTGAAACTCGTCGGATACGACGGTCGGAATGTCTGTTAAGTACCGATTTTCATGTGAGGATCCTGTATTTAAAATGTGAGACGGTGCAGTCGTGCGATTTCAATACATTTTGCCTCAAAACCATGATTAAACAACTATGTGACGACTCGGCTATCCCTAACGAGGAGTTAAGTGACCATAAAAGCCGTTAAAGATCAGGAGATATTACCCACAAAAGGAAAGGTCTCGTACGACAATTTACGCCTTATATGCTATCACCAACCAGGCCGGGAAACTTGTGAGCAGAACTAGAGTTAATATGGTCATCAGAGGTCCTAGTGGTCTTACTAACCGCAGTTTACTCAGTACATGGCAAATTCCATTAAGGTACCATGGAAAGTAAGTGTCGAGTAAGTTGCGAATTATTAGCATATACCAGTTTCGGTTTCAGTTTTGTGCGAAAAGGGTCAAGGTGGCAACGACTGATATGGTTTTTAATTTGAAATCTGCATAGTGATAACTTCGAAGCATTTAATTCGCTAACTAAAGTGGGAAGCAATTAAATTGCGAATATATTATACAAAGAATACACAAATGTGATCATCAAGCAATCTCAACAAGGGCAAGCGAGAAATTAATCGGATGAAGCCATAGCGCACAGCAAAAGGGGTTTAAAATTCCCGCCTGGCCGAGACCATGAGCTTCTGATCAGTTTTTTTATAACCAATGATGCGCCCGTCGTAAACGGATATCCACCGCTGTTCCAAAAAAGGCTCGATTGGGATTTGCCCGTGGATTTTGATAATGAAGCAGGCTCTCATTGCTTGTACCTCAGTATATTCCCTCATTCACTGTGTTCTAATGGTAAAAATTCAAGACAACCAGAAATGTACGTAGGATAGATAGTTGCCGAGATTGATCCGAAGTGTAACATACCATCCACGACATGGGTCTTGGATCCGCAAAAACCAGGTTTCAATGAGGCCTTGGATTTCGTGTATTCAAGTGTGCCACAGAGGCCAAATTAAGACTACATTACAGTCTGACGATCAGTCCTCCGCATAGCCGAGTTATCCAAGCAGTTAACGAACTTGCAAGCCGGCTGTTAACACGTCGTGATAATTGAAAAGACGCGGAATCTGAGCAGCATCAATCAGAAGTGAGTATCTGGTCCAAGTCAAGCCGACAGAGTACGAGATTGAGAGGCATCAGACGTGGCGTAAAGCAACCGCCGAATGCACATTACACAATTCTGAAGTGTAACCTATCCGCAGATTGTGATCCTGCACGAAGTCCCAAATTCCTATTTGAATCTATAGATTGTAGTAGGCTGGGAAGGAACAGGACAAAAGCTAGATCAATAGGACTTTGCTGTTCAATTTTCTCCGGAGCTGGGAAAACTAGTGTTTGACAATTGTGGTCACACGTGTGCTATTTGCTTTTGGGTGTTTCATCTGATCAGTTGGCTATCTCGTCATATGAAACCCTCCAAAACAGACAGTTACATTTCGCAATTAACCAGTCCTAAAAGGTAATAGGTTGGCTGGCCGATATCAGTGCCCAAGGCGAATAACCAGAAATATTTAGGCAATAAAAAGCTTGGCGGTCGTTGAGAGCTACCTTGTTTTCTTCGATACAGAGATAACTGCTGAATGGTTAAGACAATAAAACAATGTGCATAGTGGATGGTGGATACGATGAGTATTGTAAGCAGAGTTCAAAAAGACATGATGTGAATAATCTTACTCATACTGGAAGGACGTTAACCGATCAGGTTACGGGGAATACTCGCCCCCTTATGCTTATTTTACTGGCCACTGTGCGGCTAATGGTGGGGCTCTAAATTGATTACCAGGGTACAACAGGACAAAGAGGTCCCGTAAAAGAATCGGCGAGAGCCCTTCTATTATCCCTAATATACCCAATTGGGTAGGGATGCCTTGTATGGCCGCCTAAACAGGACACGGGAATAGGAACCGCCCCAGCAGCATAAAATAGGTGACCTTAGGGTTTTAACGCTAACATTAACCCTAACATAAAACTAAACTGTCGCCTTAACTTCAACCCTAGCCCTACCCTAAGCTTAACACCACAATCAACAAGATAGCAAACTTAACCATTAGCCTAATCATAACATTATCCCCAACTTTGACCTTAACCTCAAAATTAAACCCAACCCTTATCTTACCCTAAACATAATTTCCATGGAAGTTAGCGCAAAGCAACACGTACTGTGAATGGTTCCTTTTCCGGTGTTCTATTTAGGCTGTCATACAATGCATCCTTGTCCCCAATTGTAACCGACATGACAACGAACCTGTCTCAATGATTAGGGTGTCCGACATCTAACCTACAAGTAGCGGGTTCAGGCCTCACGGGTTGCAAAACCTGGAATTGGGTATGGTTGGTTGATTACGGTTAATAAGTTAGCGATTACCCTTCTGGTCTCCCTTGTTTTTGCTAGCAATGTTATTTTGCCAGTGGTTACTCATACCCAATCATCCAGGTTTATCACACAACTATGCCATGTCTTTACTACGTATAGCATCGAATACTGTGGATTTCGTGTGAACAACTGAACATTAAATGGTGAGAAGACACGTGCACATAGCGGAGTGAAGTTGTCCATCGACAGAGTTTAAAAAACAAGAACCCAACGCGAGGATTCCACATCCAGTAAAGTAGGTGTGTTGGATTGCATCCCCAAAACCTATTTCAATAACGAGGATTAGACAAAACCACTTTAAGGGTGTCTTTTAGATACGTTGTAGATTTTAAATACATGTGAACCGTAGTAATTCAGGTTTGGCAGACGCACAGAAAACGGTACGCCCAACGTAAGTCAGGAACAACGAAATACCAAAAGAGAGGACAAGCCCGGAGCTTAATGGTTAGAGCATTAGGCTTCTAACCGACAAAATGCGAGCTCAATCCTCAGGAGTTGCAAATTAGGGTTGGGAGTGGCTGGCTGATAAGCATACCGACGGTCGCTACAAAGCCAGATATGGCCAGTTCAGTCTTCCTTCTCTATACCCGAAATCTCATTAACTGATTCGTACAGTCAAGTCCGGCTGTGCCATTTACAGAAATGAACACTAAAAAGAAATTTTAGTGGTCAATGGTTCAAATATCCCTATCAGAAAATGCTTTCTGGCTGCCTACCACCTCGCTAGCGGGGTAATCAAAACAATTTTCTAACTATAAACAGCAAATGTCACATTAGATGTACATACGCAAAATCTAATGAAACAGAAGGCATCCGCTAGTTTAAATAACGAACCCAGTTTAGGTAGGAAGAAACGGTGAAAGGCCTCTCATTGATCCTAAATGCAAGTTGTGGTTCTTCGAGGAAATCCTACAAATGCAATGATTATAACATATTGCCAACTACCAAATCCATAAGAGTGTCAGAGTCACCAGAGAGAATTGGAGGATCATTGCGGTGGGTGAAATACCGCAAAAATTTCGGTCTATATGGTAGGTAAATGCAGCAGTTCCCCATTAGGGACGAGAACCAGCCACAGAGGACAGATCGTAAAACGGGAGAACCGCGCTTGAACTAATGCAGATAAATAAAATTTAAAAGAGATCAAGATTAAATGTAGCAAAGTACTTAGTTGCTTTTTAATAAATATTTAAATACACTGAAACAAAACTTAATAGTACTTCAACCGAAAGAACCATCGCGTGTTATCTCATTATCTCCACAAAATTCGGTATCAAACAGTGATGGAAAAGTTTTGAACTTGTGAAGTCAAGCCAACTTGGGCAAATATTCCGTCCCTTTGATATAAAAATCGACCACTCCAAAAGCTGTGACTATGGAAGACTCATAGGTTTTCTTCAACCTCCCTGAATGATATCCGATTTTTACGTGGCTAGGGCTCAGTTTGAGTGTGTCTCTTATGACAGTTAGTGCATGTTTTTTTAGTCAGCTCAGTTTAATTTATTATGTAAACGGGAGATAGGCAGAGCCTTAAGAAACCCTATTTGTATATAGACGCTTGCAAACTATGCACATGTTACATAGCTCTATGGGCACAAGGTAGCAGTCATTGATGTAGACAAGGGCTATGGCAATCAAGTATAGTTGTCTCACGTCTAATTTTAACTAAAGCATTGCTTTCAGTTGGAATAAATCGACTATACAGTTTATTCTATTTTTAACTCATGAGGTAGGAAAAGAATTCGGCTCGCATTTCAAGTTTGGCTTAGTTTGTCTTATGTTTGTATTGGTGACCTTTGAGATGTGTCGTGTTTTTCCATTCGAAAAAATCGGTTAGTGGAACAGCAAAGTCAATTGCGCTTCCAAGTTTTAAGGCTATGATTATACGCACTATGTACTGCTTATAAGAGCGAGGAAAATTTTTGGTATTTTTAGCCACCCTCATAGGGTAAGAACTCCTGTCTAGTTTCCTCGCTCTTCGATTAAATGTCTCCCCTATAATTTACTCTTGCTTCATCCAGAGGTGCCCTAATAACAATTCGGACGCAAATTGGAAGCATATCGTATCCAACGGTACGATTATTAAAACTCGAATCGGATCTGAAAATGCTTATCTCATTGTTCAACCGCACAGCGGAACTCCTTACTCCTTTGGTAGACGCCCATACTACCTAAACGGTTAAAAAACGATCCCCATTACATTCTTAAAGAATAGTTATAAATGATAAGGTGACTTTAAAAAGACTGGGTGAGCAAGTAAAATATATTTTGCATAAAAAGTTGCAAAACGTAAGTGTACAACGATAAATCTTATAAATGTCTCCAAATCATTAGTCCTGTGTTGACGGAACCGGTAATCCCTCAGCCGTTTCATGGGGTATCGAAACTGAAATGAAAAGAAAAGAAAATAAGCAATGGTGAGTTAAAAATGTGCATGTTTATGTAGGAAATTTTTGTATACAACGTTGATATGTAAAATCTATTAACAGTCAACACTGTGCTCCTGGGCTGCCTTTAAGCTCCTTTTCTGCAGTCAGTCATATGCCTTTTTAAAAGCATTTTTGAAAGCTCGTTCAAGCTGCAATTTAACAGCCTGTAAAGGATTATTCCAAAGGTTGAACATCTCTGTGGTTTACATACATTTGTTATTAATGAGAATTATCTTGCTTAAAATAAGTGCGTAAAACGGGGAAATGAAAAAGGCCTTCTTGTCCTAGTGCCGACCGTATAAAGTTCACCGGTGGTTCACCACATCAACGAAGAGGACTGTGAAAACGCGAACGGCAAAATTGCTGACGCTATCACCACCGAGGGAGGCCAAATGGGTAACCTCGTTAGACGGTTAGTCATGTCCAGGCAACCTTCCAATTTCTTCCTATATGCCCTGTCTGCGACGTCTTTGGTCAGGGCCTCTACTTCGTCAAGGTTCAACATTTTTTTACAATCGGACCCCTTGATGTAGGCTGGGATGCATGGATGCCGGAGCTACCGATTTGCTCATCCAGGCGATGCCGTAAGGCCACCACCTCCACTTTAAAATCCTGCAAAAGCCTTATTTCTTGCATTTGGCTTTGCATTAGCCATCGAAAACTTGCTTTGATGGCTGATCGGTTGCGTCTTCTTGTTTTATGACCATTTCGCCTTTTTCGGTGGTGACGGATGCCATCTAGGAAGATTTTCTTTTGAAGGTAATGACTTATACGCATGTGAAGGAGACTGCACAATGGGCATAGTTCTGCTTGAACAACTGCTTCCAGATGAATTGTCCTAAAAACGGTAACAGTGGTAATTTTTCTGCTTACCGATGACGACGAGAGGGACGGAATGTTTGTCACGTAAACGTTGGAATCTATCGGGCATTTCTTAGTACTTCTGGGACATCAAGTATGAATTCCATCATCAGACATAATGAGCTACAACCCAACAGGAAAAGATGAAATAAGGAACGTAAAAACGATCTAATCATTCACTGCCTCCTTTCACTGTCCACGAATCAATAGCTGCGGGACTGTTGGGTTGTAGGATTGGTATACAGCAAACGTTGAACGGTGAGGGTTACAGTGAGAAAGAAACCCTTATACGAAAATATGAGGAACAATTACCGCCCGACGCCGTCTTCAAACTATTTATCACGTCTGTTGCATGCTTGGCAGATTTCATGATGTCAGTTCTCCATGTCCCATCGTCCGGTGACTTCGATTAGGACCAGGTGACCGTTTAAGGGCAAGCATGCTTATTTTCGGACGGTGAACGGCAATGGGCTTGTTTTGAGTACGTTCCCTAATGTAGCTTTTTTAAACGCTAATAAATGACGAGTTTTCAGGATAATCAAAAAAATCCTCAGCATTTTCATCCTCTACAAACACTAAGCCTATGCCTCCACTCGAATAGCGGACAATATTCTGCACACATATCGCCTACCAGATGTGACCCATTTGATGGTGTCGTACCAATTATTAACCTTTTGTTCTTAATACACCAAAACTGTGTAATCGAACCACTTGATGGTGGAAGTGGCCCGTCACGGTGTTCATAGATAGAAGTCCATTCTGATAGACCACTTAACGGCCGCCGCTCTGCCTGTAATTCTCATAGCCTACGGACAACTTGCTGAAGTGGCTGCTTTGGTTTCCTAAGTATGCTCTTCATTTTTCCTAGGTAACTTTCAAAAGGGAAAGACGAGGAACGATCAAGGGGACCATTTCGTTGGACATCCTCCGGTAGATGAACACTGCTGTGAACAATGCTGTGAACATTGTACACAATTTCTGACTAACCATATAAGAACGAATATTTTTCAACGATTATTTTCAACAGCTGCCTACAGTAGGGCACCCATTCTTTGCACGAATGGGGACGAACAAGACAGCGTATTGCTGTGACCAATAGTAAAAATTGCTTCCAATATCTTTTGGGAAGGACATCTTTAAGGACGACTTTACCGGTGTACAGTAGAAACTGACGCAGTTCGGTACCGTTCCAGGTATCCTAATCAGTAATATACCTTGCGCGCTGGGAAAATTCCAGTGGCAGGTAGGCATTAAGCGATTTTAACTTATCATTCACCGTAGTTATTGCTTCAAGTGACAACTGGAAAAGAACTTCTCTTGGGCTTTTGAAGCACTAGTTCAGAATCCATCGCATAACATCAAGGTAAACTAAATGTAGAGGATCTAAAGGAAAGGAAGTAAGCATTCCCACCGTGCATATGGGTAATGGTGAAGTGCCGATACGATGGCAGTCATCTATGACGGGGAGGAAATCGAAATCTGTCCTCAAACGCTCTAAGACGCTATCATATACTACTTTATCCACGTAATCGCCTTTAACGCAACACCTCTCACGGCCATAATAAACGTGCACATTCTTAATTTGCTTAATAAAAGCTCTCACTGGAGCATCGCAAATTACAGCTGCTAAACGAAACCCAAGGGTTATCTTGATATCTTCGACACAGAGGTCATCTCTGTCCAAAGGTTTTAATTCTTTAGCGATGGCCTACAGAAGGTTTGCACATCTGAAGGCTTTCTATAGCCACAGTAAATTTCCACAACGAATATTTTACTAAAAAGTGCTCCATAATTCTACCTAGGATAGGCCAAAACCCGCGCTTAGTTTTATTATGTATAGGGAGCCCATCAATACCTAAATAATTTACAACACTGTTGCCTATTATACGCCTGGTAGGGTCTTGAAACTGCTCATTTAACTGTTTCACAAGTCCAAAATGAACGTACTCACCACTGCCCATTGCCATTACCATTGAAACACCACCCAACAGCGTTCGTGCGTCTGCAGGAAGGCCCGAGGTCAGCCGTCTGATAATCTTTAGAAAACTGATCAGATGAATCTATGGTATACGTGAGCGTATTGCCCATGAACTCATCGCCTCTCGAACCATAGGTTCCTCTTCACTTTTAGGTGTGCATGAAGAGTTGTTTGCAGCCACTTCAGATATATCTGACGTCCAACTGGTCTCCTCATCAGCAGAGGAAATTTTTGAGTCCGATTTGTCATATGACGAACTAGAGGAGGAAGATGAGTCGGACGGATACATTTCCCTCATATTCTCGGCAATTTGACGTAAATCATCCAGAAAGCCTTTCTGCTCACGTCTCCTAAGTTTTTTCTTAGATACTGCTCTAAACATTTTGCAAAAGCACAGAAGAGAACAGAACAGAGGTGCAGGCAGTTAATCGACCGCGTCGCAGGACGAGAGCGCAGGAAACGGCGTGGCACGGTGCGCGCGGGATTGACAGCTCAGTGCCCGATCGATTTGCCAATAACGCTGCGCGCATTCTTTTGCGCCCTTAGCAAAGCGTCATCTAGGTGCGCTAGCAACCAATCAAATTACAGCTATAATTGACGTACGAACGGTCGAGCTTCGAATCGTATTTTAATGCTATAAGAGTGGCACACCTGGACGCAATATACTAACACCAACCAGACCAAATGTTTTAAACACGTGACCAAAAATCTCTTCGCCAAAATTATGGAAGGATCTCCTGATCACTCCCTAGATGCACTTTTCCTTCTCTGTGATCTTGGCACAGTGAGACGATGGTTTGAGAGTGGTCGTCATCCACACGCTAAACTCCATTAGCTCATTTACATACTAAAATCGTTAACCACCTGTGAAGTACTTATAATTAAACGTCATCACATTTCTCTTATTAGACCGTAGTCGGATGGCTTGGTATTTGTTTAAATTAACGTTAAACAACCAATCCTCTCACCAATTTTGTAGCGTACCGAACACTTTTGTAAACTCTGTGAATCCTCCGGCTTTCCAATTGAATTCCATAACTACAGACCATCATTGTACATGCTCTTCTCGCATAGTAGACAATAAAGGCAGTCCTTCACATATATCAGATACATAATGAGAGACAGAACACTTCCCGTTTAACCTTACTGTTAACGACTTCCCAATGCGACTTGGCGTCACCTTTTACAAATACGTGGGTGCCTGCCTGTTAGAAAGTCAACCATCAACTTGAGGAGATTCACAGTCACAACCATTTGATACAGCCTTTTATCAACCGTCTGTGTGGATTCCTGCCAAAGGCTTTGCTGAACTCAACGTAGACCGCATTGACTGACAAAACCCATTTCTAATTATTTCATCCGGCTTTCCGTGGATGCGAGTAGGTTATTGAGGCGGTATTGAACATTTTGCAGTCTATGTTGATGTGAACTTAGCAAGTTATTCTTTTCAATATACTTCATCAGTTCCGTCTTGATTGTCTTCTCCAGTATTTTGCAATAAATACTTGTAAGGTTCACTGGTCTGAAGTATTTGATGATGTTCCGTCTGCTTACTTTGTATATGAAGGTTATGTTGGATAGCTTCCAGTTGCTAGGCAGATCCCTGCCTCCATTGATCGTTAAAAGGTCTTCGAGAGCAGAGATGCCAGGTGGTCGACGAGTTCATTCTGAACGTTTGAGGATATGCCGTTTGGGCAAGGTGGTTTTGTGGGCTGTAGCTGTTCAAAAGATTTCCTTACTGTGTATGTTGTGAACAACACAATGCTTCTTATATCTGTAGGTGTGGCAATACTTTTGTGTGCTTCCTCATTAAAAGATGGCTCCTTGGTTTACACGGACATAAGAAATTGGATAGGAGGTTAGTCTTATCTGAGTAATTATTTAACTTGTTTCCCTGATATTCTTTTAGAAAATGAATGGAGTCCCGATTTGTTTGCCTTATTCACGTATGCAAAGAACCTTTTCGAGTTTCTTAGTATGTATTTGTCTATTTCTGACTCTACGGCTGATTTTTCTTTCCTCAGATGATTCCGACACTGATTTCGCTGTTTCTTAAAAGAGGAAAAGTTTTCGGGTTGTCGATACCTGTTATATGTTCTCCAAAGTCTTCTTTTCTTCTTGGGCTTCCTTTTTAAAACCAATATTACCCACTCGGGTCAGAAGACACGCGATCTTCTTTTAAATGGACAGCAGCTGTCGACTAAGTACTGAATCAAGTTCCTTCAGAAGAACCAGGCAGCGTTTGGGTCAGGTTCGTGTGCAGGGCTCCAGTCTATCTCATTCAGTAGTTCCGTAATTTTGGTATAATCTCCTATTCATACATTCAACTTCCTTATTGCTCGAATTTTTGATAGAGAAAAATGTATTCCCAATCAAGAACACAATGCTCACTTCGGCCAGGGGGCGTGTGAGAACTTAATCCAAGGATACAGTTGTCATCACTACTAATGATGAGATCCAAACTGCCTGGCTGATACGCATTTTGAATCCGCATGTCGATTGTGACATGTTGGGAAGGTAACTTGTCAGTTACCAACTGAAGTAATTTCTGTTCAAATGAGTTTTCCAATCGCGAGCAGGGCATCGATTCCAAATCGATGTATGCAGAGTTAAAATCTACAAACATTAATACGTGGTTGCTTCGGCAGGTTTGTTTTACCTCCACGAAGAGTGTTTTGTCCACGACCGTCAGGTATCCTAGAGGTCTATATACTATGGTAATATGTACGTCCGCTTAGCGTGAACTTTCAATTTAAAACTAAGTATTTTGTAAAATTTGTTCTTATTTGGGAGGACCTATCCGGGACGTAATCAATGACATCTCCTATAAACATTGCGATTCCCCCACCCCTTCGTCCGTTTTGATCCACGTGGATGAGTTTAAATCCGTCCAGCCTGACTTTTGCGTCGGTGCTGTGCTCATTTTACCATGTTTTAGTTGAAGATATGAAGTCATGTTGCAAATAGTCCATGACTTGTTTGATTTCATTCATTTGTGTACATAATTGTTATCTTCTTTTGTTCTCACGATCTCTAGAGATTGTTTGTTGTTTTTTGCGCCTGATGATTACTCCTGATATTTTGCAAGGTACATCTGGCCCCCTCTTTGGATTCAAATCTAAGAGCATTTATTGGGGCTGATAACTGCTGTGGTTACCATAAGTTACACCGGTTGATCTCATAAAAACAAACGCACCGTTTTGTGATTCCGTTGGCTACTATTTTCAGGTTCATTTCTCCTCGCATTTGCGTGTTTTCAATTATTTTACCAGTGTCCTCATTTTCCACCCATCGGTGGGAATGTAGTCCAGCTGAAAAAACTATGCGATGGTTGTTTCGTAACCTCGACCAATTTTTAGCTTCCTAAGATGACTTTCAGTGGTCTTTGTTGCACCTGATCTGCTTCATTTCTAACTAGAGACCCCAGTCGCAAGGTCTTTTCAAGTTTGGCACTCTTACCGGGCTCTTGAGTAGTTTTCAATAAATTTTGGAATGTAAAATTATCTGGTGTAGCCTTTATTTTTTGGTGTCATCAGTAGCTTCAGGGACTCCCTGAACTACAAGGCAAAATTATTTGTCAGGGCAAACCCCTGTGTTTGCATCCTGCCGGCTTGTAGTGATACAGGGTTGAATCGTAGACTTTGTTACAACCTTTATTACTGTGTTCAAATTGCTCTTCTTGGGTGAACTTGCTGTTTGTTTTTCAGACCGCTTTGGATCTTTAAAACAGAGTACATTCTTCCGATACTGCGTTCGTTTGAAAAGCTCCCAAGGAGCGTAACTTTCGGCTTATGGCATCCATTTCTGGCTGTATGTTACTCGCATCTGTAGTGAACACCTTGATTTCGCTGGCTACCATTTACTGTTTTATTGTAGCCCGATGGGCATGTATAGGGCATGCTGTTGACGCTTTTAAGTGGTGTTGGTGGTACCTTATGTTGACTGTTTTTCGATTTATCAGGGGCCGTATAACACTAATTTATATTTGAACAGACTGATTTTGTAGGCCCCAGATTTATTTATTCATTTATTACCAGTTTACAGGCAAGGTCAAAAGAGATCTACAGTAGAGGATCAAGCTGACAGTGAAGAAAACTCCTGCTCGTTCTTTCTAGTGTTTTGCAGGAGAAAAAACTTCAGCTCGTTGTTTGATTGAAGTTCGGGACGGGAAATGGTTGACACAGGTGCACGGTGTTGTCATGCTCTCTTCAGTTTTATGGATCCGGTATTTTTCATAAGATAGAGCTGTGCCGATTGCTAGCTATAGGCGGAGGAATTAGCCAATTATGGGCTGCAGAGCCAGCACCATTGCCCTCAGCATAAAGCCTGGCACGAGGTTCAGAGTGCTGTGAACTGGGTACTATTTAAGACATCGTTTCATCGCCGCCTATTTTTTTGCGGTCACCTGTATTTAACTGACTCAGAGGTTTAACATCAGGAGTTCATTTCACCTAATATTGTGTTCAGTGACCTTTCCCGTTTCCTTGCGATATTTATAGTCTGGTTCGCTGATTTTTCACCTCTTCAGCAATATGTTCTGGGGAGTTGATTTTGTTGTTTGATGAGTATTACTAGCATTTATGAAAGAAGACTTCGGTCTCCGTCTAAGCTCAAAACTATGGTAGCGAGTTTTCATCATCGATCACAGCGTGCCAGCCCTTCGTTTTTATCTTGCATTTGGTTGATTTCAGTAGCACACTGCCTTCTTCAATATGGCTGTTCAATATTTCTTCTTGACTTGTTGACAGTGACTTCGGTATTTCCAGTACGTTTTTGGCATACGAAATTTAAAAAAGGTTAACAAATGTGGGACAGTTCATTATTTTCAGAGTATATCCAATTTTTGTCTGCCGGCGGCCAGACCGTGGCCAAGTGGTCAAGAAAGTCAGTCGATAACCGAGAGGCGGTGAACTTTTATCTCGCGTTGTCAGGTTGCGGATCATTGCAGTTACCATGCCAGCAAGATAGCTAAGAGACTGCGATACATTTTAATGAACAGCTTAAATTATCAAGTGACTAGTTTACTGATCGAAACTAATAGTTTAGTGAGGGAAATAGGCATGAGCCTTCGAGTACCGCAGTTGCAACTTAAAAGTCAGCATGGTGTACAAGGAAACCAGATGGGTTACAATATTGCAAAGAAATCCATAGAATACGAAAAGGTTAGCGTGGTTCTGAAAGGTAAAGTTCAAACTGCCATTGCTCCGGCTCATTTTGGAACATAAATCTCTCAAGGTTCCTTTTAAAGCTTTCCATCGATAGTGACATCGCAATATCTTTGAGCATGGTGTTCAATTGTTTGACCAATCTTATAGAGAATGAGCAATTGCGCACACCCCGTATTGTCGGTTAAACGTGAGGTGTTAATGAGTGACTTCAGAGATTGCCCTTGGAAGCAGATTGAGAAATATCTTCAAAGTCCTGGCAACAATTCAATCTTTTCACAATTCAGAATCTTTTAAAGAGATCCTTGCGCATTGGCCTATAACTCAGAGGAAGGAAATTAAAGTTTTTTTAGCGGGTTTCATGTGGCAAGGAGCTTTGAACTTTGCCCATTTTAGTGACTGTCATGCAACAACTCCCACCTTCGGTCTTCCTGTTTTGGAATCTTACCAGAAATTGATATTTGTATGAAGATTCTACAAGGTAGATGTAGAGCGGTTCTGTTAACATTTAGGCAACTTACCACGTAAATACCTATTGCATTCATTTCATGCAGCAGTTTTGGAAATCGTCCTTTGTGCCGTTTTAACTGTCATGCATATAATGTGGGAGCAAGTGTGTCCGGTTAAGGGGTTGTAACAGTTGTAATATTTTCTAATATGTAGTTTTGTTTAGCGTTCGTGGTAACTGTCAAAACAAAAGTTGCACTAAACTAAATGATGAAATGCAGACAATGTATACCATAAAGCTCCGTGTGAGCAGCCGATCCTACAATAGAATCTAGAAATGGCGTTCTGTAAAGTAGATTAAGTTTTTAACGTTCATCATTTATTCATCTTTTCGCACACGATACTTAAGGTAACATAACATACAAATTCTTAAATGGATGTTTTCCGATAAAAAATGAACTCAGTTCGAAGAAGTAAAAATGAATTCAAAGCGTGGGAAAAGTTGGGGAACCTATATTTTCAGTATAACCTTCAAGAGAAAAACTGTTCGATGAGGTGATATGAGGGAGCGAGGTAGGTTCAGTCTGAGAGCGTCTGTAAAGCCAGCCAAGCAAGGAAGTACAAAGTGCCGTTATACTGCGCTTGGTGATGCTAAGTTTCGGCAGATCCTGGATGACTCCGACAATGTGGAGGGAAGCCTGGATCTCTCAGCGGCCAAAGTATGTCCTGACGAGGATCAGCGGCTAGTAAACAGGAGGCGGTTTAGAACGTGTTTGTCAATATAACCCCGATTATTTGTCTTTGAGTGGGGTTAGAAAGAACATCGTGCTCCATAAAGAACACGATATATCAACTGAGCAAATCGAAATTTCTATCGAGAGATCGCAACAGGCAAAACTACAAGGTGAGCGGAATACGGAACGGGATAAGCTCATTTGGAGAGGGCCTCCTGAATTCTCAATGGTCCTTTTAGTAAGTCATTGAGAAAGCTGCTCTGGAAGTCTGACAAAAAATATAAGCTTAATCCAGTCAATTTCAAGATAAGATGGTAATTTTCCCTAAAACCCACGTAGATTATTTAAAGAGCTCATACAGATTGGCATATTATAGTGAGGGAATTTATGCCTTGAAGTGAAAAATAGAGAATATTATGAGATGGAGGGGAAGAATAAATAATCTAAGAGGTATGGAGATTGTACGTACGACTAACAGGAGTAAGGACTGAATTCTGAGTAAGAATTTGCGTATGGGTAAGCACAAGGATGATGAAGAAGATAAAAAAGAAACCCCATTGAGTACCATAAACATTTGTTTATTAAGCTGAGTTTTAGAACTGGTATTTGAGTCTATAATCAACGATAAAAGTGGCAACAGAACAGTTGACATCTATTGGCGTGTTTACTAATCAACAAACACAATTTGCACTGCTGTCAGTCCTCACCCTAAAAGTTAACCCCAAAAATAATTTGGCAAAATCGATCTACTCAAAACTGAACTTCTCCAAGGCAATTCGATTAATTATCTCAAATCAGTCACTCAATTCCTTCTAGATCGCAGATGCCAGAAGATTGAATTGGACAAAATAAAGGTCTCCTTTGACGTGAAATCAGTATTAAAATCCACCCGCCGAATTTACGCTTGAAATCTTAATCAATGAATTTCAGGAGGCATACGATGAAACTCAGAGTGCCCTAAATGTGAGCATTTCATGTGGCTGTCCGAATTGTACCAAGAACCTTTAACAGAGAAATATATGAGTGGATCAAGAAAACTCCAATGGGCTCAGAATTCCTAATTTAGAAATAGACACGGTTCTACAGGATCTAGAATTTTATGCCTTTATCCAACAGGAACTAATCTGAGGGCACTATTACTTTGATACCACGTTCGTTATTGTCAAGAAGAACATGCTGTGGCATTTTTATTTCAGTTCGACTCGATTTTCCATGAAACATAGTTAAGAATGGAGGAAGAAAAATAACAGTAGATCCCCTCCGTTTATGTGCTCATTAGGTGAATTCCGAACAACGAAATAGAGCAAATCGTTAACAGGAAGTCAGTGAAAACCAAACATCTCACTTTTACCTCAACTACCTGGTGGTTCACAAATATATCTGTTTAAACGTCACCCTTCAATTGTGTCCAGACTAACGGCAGCAATGCAGAGGACGATTCAGGTGTTGCTTGATATATCCGTGATCAGTTTATGCAGAGAGACTTTTTGAAGAAGTTTAAAACCCGATTTGCACGTACTAACCCTCGAAAGACACAAACGGAAACTCCACCGAAGATATAGCAAGCTCTGTAATACATTAAGAATGTTTCCGGAGTGATCGAACGCATTGCTGCACGAATGGTGTTTGAATTTCACATCGGCCCAAGGCCACCATGCGCAGGAGAGTCATAGAAAACAAAGAAATATTTAGCTCCAGGTAGCAGTTGAGGTTGGCGTTTGCTAAGCCCTGCTTAAACAGCTCTTGTTGTTTTCCAGGCCAAACCGAACTCATGCTCGGATAGTTAATTACATAAACATAAGCTGGCTGTGCGACCGGATGATGAATTATCATAAGTGTTTGCCCAAACCTTCAAAAAGGCTTACTAGCTTAGCCTCGGAGTAACCAAGTTAATCACCCACACCGGGAGCGATACCAGTCAAGAATTTCCTGAAGCCCACTTAGTAGACCAGCGTATCGATTTGACATCTGTATACAGATTCATGCGCGATAATGTCTGAATCTGCATCCCTGGTCACTAATAGGTTATTACCCTATTCTTTTTGCCTTTTCTGGTGTTTTTATTTCTGATGATTGAATCCTGTATGACTTCTAAAGGTCAGACAAATAAGAAACTGGTTCTGGTACTTTATCAGTCTTTTTTGGAATTATTTAAGCATTACACAAATCTTTTAAAAACGGGAACCGAGATGATGCACAAAGCTATCGTGGTGTTCACCGAACAGCAGTTATAGCAAAAATCCTAGAAAAAATAATTTCGAACCATGTGCTAAACCATCAGACAAACACTTACCTCATACCTTCCTGTCAACACGCGTTCTTACCTAAAAGTTCATGTCAGTCCTGCCATCTCACGTTTCTTGAACTCGTTTCAAGAAACAGAGATGACGGAAACACGGTGGCTACAATATACTTTGAACTAAAAAAAGCGTTCGACAAAGTCCCCCATTTAAGGATAATAGTAAAGCTAACAAGTCATGGGATAAGGTCTCGCCTTCTCGAATTTCTAAAATATAACCTTCAAAACCGATATCAGGTAGTAAAAATTTGAAACTTGGTCTCAGAACCATCGGGAGACTATCCTAGGTCTGCTCCTATTTCTTATATACATTAACGACTTGTCCTCTATATCAATGTCAGCTATACAATTTTATATGCGGACGAATTAAAACTTCCATATGCATTTAACAAGCATACAGTAGCCAGTATGCATAGGACGATTGCAAATTATATCTAAAAAACTAAGCAAATAGAGTATTCAATGGCAAATGCCGTTCTCACCAAGTAAATGTCATCTCCTGTTGTTTGGTCCACAAAATATTCCTCCCATAATTTTGAAAGATCAGGAAATAACCGAGACACTGCCAATAAAAGACTTATGTCTTAGCTTTAAAAAAGTCTTGATTTATCCCCCTACGTTTAACAAATATTACCGAAAGCCACTCGACTATGTGAATTCATCTACCCTAAAGACAGGACTCTATACAGTATACGTTTTACCTCTCCTGGATTACTACATAATTTTCTTTGGTATAATGCCCTCAGATGGCCGAAGGAAACTAGAAGCCATTCAAAGATGTTTTACCACATTCTTATCCAAATGTGACGGCATCCAAGGCTCATAATCGGAACTATACAATTGATATGGTTTTCGACCCCTCTGGATCAGAAGACTCCAAAATGATCTCCCTTTTTTATTGAAAATCACACACGACCAAGATCTTCTCCGAATAAATATAATAGCAAATCAAAATGGCCCTGAAATACTAGAAATAATGAAAATACTATAAAAATTCATAAATTAAAATGGCCCAAGGATCCAACATCTATTCCATAAAATACAGTGACAGTATGACAGTATGGAATGCCCTGTCAAGGTTTTCGGCCGGAATTCGAAACACCGACCTCTCGATTAGCGACCGATGCTCTTGACCGCTCGGCTACGCCCGGGAAGCTAGCAGACAAAAATAGTATGTACTCCAAAAATAATGATCTATCCTACCTTTGTAAACTGTTTTAGATTTCATGTGACAAAAACTTACCAGAAATACTTAAGTCACTCTCAGAAGACCGAGAAGAACCACCAAGCAGCAATATTGAAGAAAGCAGTGCACTACTGAACTGTACCAAAACTAAGCTAAACATTGAAGTGCTGACACACTGTGATAAATGCCGAGGACTCACAACCAGAATTTTGAAATTAGAAGGAGATCTCGATCTCCTATCGGAAATAATAGCAGTCCTCATCAAACATAACAAAATTAAATTGCTGAAACACGATGCAAATGAGCTGAAAACATCAGCAAGCTAGACTATAATCATCGGAAGGAAACGGTAGAGGTCAATAGACATAATATGAAGCGAAAAAAAAAGAGAAAGAGAACGAATTCATTAGAACAAACCTCTGAGTCAGTTGAAATACAGATGACCAGAAAGAAAATAAGCGAGGATTTAATTATGTCTGGCATTTCCCCAAGTTCGGGAAATCTGGTGCACATAGAATCCGGCTGCATAAATATAAATCAGCAATGGACGGTCTCTGGGAAGTCGACAAACAGTAATCGTAAGGTATCTTTAACGCCATGAAAGAGTGACAGCAGCATACTCTTTACATGTCCATCGAACTACAATGGAGCAGGTCATGGTAGCCAGCACATTTATGGCGGAAAAGTGGCCTGCGACTTATCGACAGACCTGGATGCCACAAACCCAAATTCAGGCTTCCCGGGTGCTATTCGAGCAAACGCAGTGTCGGAAGAACTCACGCTGTGTGAAAGATCAATAGAGATGTCTGCAAATCAACCAGTAGACTCACCGATGAAGACCAATTTGAACACAGTATTAAAAACTGTAACAAAGTGCATGATTCAACCTTCCATCACTAAAAGAAGGCAGGAGGCAGAAAAGAGTTTTTTCCCTTACAGATCATTTTGTCTGGTAGTTCAGGGAGTCTCAGAGGCTACTGGGGAAACGCCAAAAGAAAGGGTTAAACAGGATCTGCTGACATTCCAAAATTTATTGAATGATACGCAGGAAACTGGTGTGATAGTCGAAATCAAAAATATCTTTCGATTGGGGCCTCTCTTAAGAAATGAAACACATGAGGTGCGACCAAGATAGTTAAAAGTCGTCTTGGGGAGCAAACAGCAGGTAGATCTTTTGCTCCCTCGAATGTCCCGACTACGAAAGAATCATCGTGGAGTGTTTTTCAGCCGGATTACTCTCCCACCGATCGGATGAAAATTAGGACACTGGTAGTAGAATTGAAAAGACGTCAATACGAGTGGGAACAAAACTTGAAAATTGCAGACAACAAAATCGTCAAAACGGTGCGCTCGTTTTAATGGGAAAATCCGGTGAACTTGATGGTAACCACGCCGGTCAAAAGCCCTACCAAATGCCTATAGATTTGAACCCAGACAGGGGACTGGATATATCTTGCGAAATATCCAGCAATAATTGCCATGTGCCAGACAAAAATCTTCAGAAATCGAGGAAACGAAACAATATGACAATGATGTACACAAATGTGCAGTCTATTGAACAAAATGGATGAAATCAAACTGGTCGTGGACCATTTGCAACCTGACTTCATAGCTCTAACTGAAGCACGGTTAAATGAGCAAATCGCAGACAAAGAAGTCAGGATATGTGAATTTCAGCTTATTCACATGGATAGGAATGGACGTAGGGGTGGTGGAATCGCAATGTTCATATGAGAAGGCATTGACTTCATTCCGGATGGGCTCTCGCAAAATAGGAACTCATCTTGCAAAATACTTACTTGTAAACTGAAAGTCCCAACCCAGCCAGACCTCAATATTTCCGTGGTATATCGACCCACAGGACAGCGAACGGACACGGATGAAGCACTCATCGCAGAGGTAAAGCAAATAAATAAATAAATTGTATATTAAAGGCCCAGAGAGCCCCGTCATTTCAAACTTAGTATCGCGGTATAAATAAATACAAAGTGGATAATTGCTGCACTATGTGAGCAGCCATATTAACAGCAGAACTGAATTATATGGCAAGCATATCAGATTCAGAACGATTTGCCATTTTTAAAACAATAGTCAAAAACCTTTGACATACACGGTGAACTAGAAAAGAAGCAGTAAAATAAACTCCTACGGTTAAATCGGAGGCGGAGTTTGGCGAGCCGTCAATTTAAAAAAAGGAGAAAAACTGCTTTACTTAAAAAAGTAATAGCTAGATGCAGTGGGATAGTATTGTGATGTTGTTGACAACGTATAAGGGATCAGAACGCTCCTTGTCGTGTGAGAGATAATATAGCAGTCAGAGCTACTGTTTGTAACCCCCAGTGGAGGTGAGAGAGGAGGAACTAATCGTGGACACCAAGGTAAAAACAAAGAGGGGACAGTAGAGGTTATGAGATCATCATCGAGATGCGACCTTGCTGACTGTATAGTACACCAATCAAAGAGGCAAACCATCAGAACCCGCCTTGATCATCAACTGAACCTGGAGACCATCGTCGGGGTTGCAAATCGGAGGAAAGTATCAAGGTTGTCAATATTTGGCGATGCTTTTTTAAAAGGGGGGACGAAAATGTGATTTCAAAGATTGAATTTGCAGAGGATGATGGAAATATAATAAGAGACTAATATAATATAAAGGGAGCTGCCTCAAAAACCAGGAGGACCCTTTTTAAAATCCAACAGTTGCGAGTTTGGGAAGGAAACACATAATAAGGACTTTATATCTTCGAATTTAAATGTTTGCGTAATTGGGTTTTGAAAATAGCTAATTTAGACGACAACCTAATTTTCAGTAGAAGAATATTCCAGATAAAAGCATTTTTCGAGGCAAAAAATGGAGAACGATTAGTTGTGGAGCTAAGGGGTGGTGAAATGATCATAGAGAAATTACGAGTGGCATAGGGTCGATCTACCGGAGCGAGAGCGTTAATTCGTGGGAGATTTGGGCTAGGGTTCAGTGCAGTTTAGTGTATTTAAGGAAAATGGGCTTATGCCTTTGAAATCCCTATTTGTTACAAAGGGTTGCAAGAATAAGAAGCAAATTAAAGAAGTAACAGTCAAGTGAATGCAGGCAGATTTACGTGGTACAATGATATTGTTAAGGTTAAGAAGTCACAGTCTTCGTGGTGCTGTAACATATGTATGTCAAGCCGATGTTTGAATGTATACACAGGCTGGGACATAAAAATCGCCTCAGGTAGGTTATTCCACAGTTCCACGACACGGTTAGTGAAAATATACTTCCTTACATCCAATCTTACTTGGGGCACACTTAGTTTGAATGGATGACCTCGGAGATTTTTCGTAGTGGCAAGTTGGAAAAAGTCATCACATAGGAGGGCGCAATCCATGCCACGCACGATACGGAAGGTTTGTATCAAGTCTCCGCGCAACGGCCTATAACTCAGAGGATAGATCTTTAGGTTATTTAAACGAATCTCATATGGCAGTTCAGGTTGAACTCTTACTAATTTTGTGGCTCGCTGCTGCACCCTTTCGAGCACGTTGTAGTCCTGTTCGGGTCCGCGGTCGCCAGACTTTGATCGCATATTCAAGATGTGGACTTACAAACGTACCAAAGACTTTAGAAAAGCAGTCTTCATCGAAAACTTTAAATTCCCGCTTGATAGCGTACAGTATTGAATTGGCGGATTTAGCTGCCTTAGAACATTGCGTAGAAGGCTTCAGATTGTCTTTCATCCAAACTCCAAGATCCTTCCCTGTGTGTGCTTCTCGGAGTGGCAAACCGTTCAAATAGTAGGGTCGCATATCAGTGACGTGATTTCGATTTCCCAGACCTAGCAGGGTGCGTTTGTTTGAGTTGAAGGACAAGAGCCATTTGCGGGACCACTCGTCCAATCGACGAAGATTTTCTTGGAAATCGTCTCCATCGGCAGAATTGTGGATAACTTTCCAGACTTTTATATCGTCCGCAAACATAGAAAACTTACAGTCCAATTCCTGTACAAAATCATTAATGAACAAGAGAAACAGGATCGGTACGAGCATTGAACCTTGTATGACTCCACGCTCGATGACTGTGCACTTTGTTAGCAATCCGCCTACACAGACCACTTAGGAACGACCAACGAGAAAATTCTTAATCCACGTAAGAAGTTTGCCTCCAATACCAAACATTCACAACTTGTAAAGGAGACGCTGGTGTGGAACACTATCGAAGGCCTTCTGGAAATCAATGTAGGCCACATGCACAGAGTCTTTTGCATCGAGTGCTTTTGCCCAGCTTTGCATCGTATAAAGTAAGTTCGTAACACACAATCTTCCCCTACGAAAGCCGTATTGTGCAGTCGATAAGAGGTTACGGGTTTCTAAATTAATCATCAATTCTTTTTTGACAACCTTCTTCATAACCTTGCAACAGATTGAGGTCAGGCTGACAGGCTTTTAGTTTGTAGCAAATGCACGACTACCACTTTTGTGAAGCGGTGCGGTGTGGGCTGTTTTCCAGTCGGTAGGAAGAATTCCCGTATCGAAAGATTTCTGGCACAGAAAGGATAGCGGTTTGGCCAGCTCTCGAGCAAGTTCGAGGAGTAGCTTTGCTGGAATCTCGTCGGGGCCAGGGGATTTGCATACCTTCAGGCTTTTAAGTTCTTCAAAGACCACCTCTTCTCGAAAGAGCATATCCTGAATAATTGGCGCTCCCATAGTCTCCTAAATAGATGGAATAAAAACAGCTTCTCTGGTAAAAACCAACTGAAAGAACTGAGAAAAGTGTTCAGCTTTGTTTTTTTTCTGATATCTCGAAACCATCATCGTTTCTCATAACAGGAATCAGGTTCCTGTTACGTGTGCTTTTTCTTACATAGGAGTAGAGACATTTTTGATTGTGAACTGCTCTCTGGAGCAAATCCCTCTCGTTATCTTGTCGGCTTTTGAATATCAAGCTTTTAACCTTGTTCCTTTGAGTTTTGTATGCTTGCAAGGCTAAATTTTCATTGAATTGGCAAAATTTCTTCCAAAGCCTTCCTTTCCTGTTAATCTCTCTTTTTAGATCCCTTGTTAACCACTATGGTCTGTTAGATATCTTAAGTTGTGATGGCGGACAATGGCATTTTATTAGATTCAACAAACACTCCTTAAATAAATTCCAGTCCTCAGTGACATTCCCGGAGAAGAGAAGATCCCAGTCTATTCGTGATGCCTCAGCTCTCATCTTGCGAAAGTCTCCTCGCCATAGATTGGGCCTGGTTTCATCTATTGCAGATGGCACAGAATATAAACCATACTCCCATGAAAGTACTGCATGATCACTTCGACCAAGTGGAGGTAGGAAATGTACCTCGTCTATACTGTCAGGATCTTTAGTGAAGACGAGATCTAAACAACTAGCATGTTGTCCTCCACGCACTCTCGTTGGAACAATTACATGTTGGGTGAAAAGAGCTTCAAGTGTTGTCTTTAGCAGACGATGATCGAAGGAAAACTTTGAGCTCTGTGCCTGCCAATCGTTCCATCGAATGCTGGGTGCATTGAAGTCACCCATGAGAACAACATCAGGTCGACTGCTAATCTCCTTTGTATTCTCCTACAAACAAGCATTAGCGTCAGTGTCTGTCCCTGGTGGTCGGTAAAGAGTCATGACTTCAAGGATATGCGATCCCCGCGTCTTTATTTTCAGCCAACTAGCCTCAATACCATTGCTAATCTTCTCCGTCATTTCACACACTGTGAAATTGCTTTTAACATATATCGCAACTCCTCCACCCTGGCGTTGGGTGCGGTCTCTCCTGAACAGCTGGTACACGGATAAGGCTACTTCGCAATCACTGATGTTCTGTGACAGCCATGTTTCTGTGATTGCTATAATATCGGGAGACAGAACGGCTACCTGAATTCTCAGTTCGTCGAGATTCGAAAACAGACTTTGGGCGTTGGTATATTGAAATTTCAGTATTCAGCACTCAGCAGAGCCAAATTTCGTTGTTCTCGAGTTTGCCAATGCTAATTTGCCGATGCCATCATGAGCATTGGCTGGTTCCAGAGCAATGTTGCGTTTCTCTGTATCACGCGTTCCCTGTAAATCACCAGATTGTCCTCTCCAGCTGCAAGTCTCCTCTTCATTTCTATCACTAATTCGCGGCGTTTCAGACGTTCTGCTAGAGAGTATTCCGGCTGAAAAAAAACCTGTTTATGAGAGTTTCGAAGGTTTGTTTTTCTCGAGAGAAGTAGCTTAGCCTCTTCCTTGTTGTCCAAGACAATTTTGATAGGCCGTGGTTTCACATTTTGGGACTGTTCAATATCCTTTTTTCCGAGCCTGAAGGCACGCGAACGGTTATCATCTCTCCTGAATGAAGTATATCATTCAGCAGGTGCTGAAACATAGCAAGATCAGCGGATATCCGTTCCTTTGAGGTGTGTGCATTTGATTCAGGTAAGCCCTGGATAACAACGCAGTTCTCTCGGTCTAGGGCGTCTTTTGCTTCACTGCCAACCATATTTTCCTCTGAATGACTAGAGGGATTCATTTGGTTTGTTTTCAACTTTTTAATCGTTTTATGTTGTTTCCCAATGATATCTTGCCACTCATTGGTATTTTCGCTCCCAACTAAGGGCTCTTTTGAACTGCTGGGATAGCCGACAGGAGGTGAGTCTGAAGTCGGAACTGCCTTTGGAAGAGGCATAATTGAAGTTGTCCTGATATTACCATTATCCAATTTGGTGGTTTTGTTGTGTTTCCCCATTGCAGATTGCCACACCTTTGCTCCTGGGGATGCAACTACGGGCTTGTTAGAGCACCCAAGATGGGAGGATGTGATTTGTGGTTCGCTTCGGTCGTCGTCCGTAGGATTCAAAGACTGTTTCCTGTTATCCCGTCGTTATGGGAATTCACGTCCGAACATTTTGAGTTGTTATTACTTGTATTTTTTGTACTTTTGATGATTTGGTCACTGCCTTTTTAACTGTACTATGCTTACCGTATTTCTTCGAGTATTGTTATCTTGCAAGAGCTTCCTTAAGTCTGCAAGCTCATTTTCCAGTTTTTGAACTCTTAGTAATAAATGAGAACATCCCACACAATATTCGTCCTCGTATCCGACGGATTTGGCTGCCATTTCGCTTTTTGCCTGCTTTGCTGGTCCTTGAGTGTAAGTGTAAGCTGATCGAGGGCCAGTCGTGAATGCAGAAACAAGCTCAACAGGCTTTCCTTTAAAGGAAGTGCCATTACTGGTTATGCTGCTATCAAACATTTGCTTTTAGTCCATGAGTTTTAAAAAGACTGCGTGTGTGCATGTTCTGTTTTGGGTGTATAAACAAAGATTTCGACTGGGTTTGAAGTATGGTGAATATTTACAGCAATATGAGCAAAAAATGTGCCTACGTGTTCAAAAAACGCTTTAAAAAAACTATAAATAGTATGCAAAATATGCAGGAACGACTCAGCCGTTCGGAGATGTTGAAGGTCCTGGATAACTCCAGATCCTCACGAGGTTGTACAAATTTGGTTCCTTGAGTGGTTATCAGTTTCTATTGGTGCAGAGGCTGCGTAGTCAAATTGAATAAGAAGATTAACAAATTCCAATTTGATGCCTTTATATGACGAATTTCGGCACGAAAAAAAATTCCAGATGAGCAGGAAGCAAGTAAGTACGTGCAGTTGAAACAGTATTGTCCGGAACAGTCCTAGTAAAGTGGAGACCAAGATCAAATCATCCAAGTTGGAGAACAGATAATTGGTGGTTCTTATAGGGTCCTCAAGGTCGTTTTGACACGAAACAGAATCAGAGACCGGCTTCGAGTTTTCTAACCCACATAAATTCAATGTCTGCTAACTGGCATCTATCCGTATAAGTTATACTGGATGCAGGAAGAGAAAAAAGTCTTCGAGTAAAAACCCTCTGAAATTTTTCAATCTTACTGCCGTCAGAGGCGTTTATCAACCCAAAAAGGGGACTGCAGTGTTCTAGGATAGGAAGAACAAACATGCGGTACAGGTTTAACTTTATTTCCGGAAGGAAGAAATTATGTGATATAAAACCACTTATCCAAGCAGCGTTTGCAGAAATTCGATCTGCATGAGGCGATAATGCTAGCTTATTAGTGTAACTTAGACCTATGTCTCTTATGGCTGATCGTTCTAAAAGTGTACTTTTTTGAAATGCGAGGGGTCCAGGAAGCTTGGCGGGGCCAAAACACATGAAACTACTCTTGGATGAAGAAAACTCCATCTGCCAAGTACAGCTCCAACGTGAGAGCATAAGTAGATCAGTTTTGATTAATCATTGAATTATCATTGTGTTTTTGCTTGGGAGTACAGTCATTTTTCTGTACCCAAACGTCGTGCGGTTAGGGAGAGTAATATATGGAAAGGGGATTATCCCAAAATGAAAGAATAAGTGAATGGGATAGACTGAAGCCCTGCACATGTACCTGACTCAAACGCTGGCTGGTTCTTCATAAGTATCTTGATTCAGCAGTTAGTAGGGAAATTCTGCCCACTTAAAAAACGATCGTGCGTCTCCCGACCCGAGTGTTGACATCGTAAATAAAAAGGAATCTCAAGAAAAATAGACTGTGGACAACATATGCTAGATATCAACAACCCGAACATTTTTCCGCTTTTAAGAAACAGCGAAATCAGTGTCGGAATCTTCTGCGAAATGAAAGATTAGCCTTTGAGTCAGAAATAGTCAAAGACATACCAAGAAATTCAAAAAGGTTTTTTGCTTACGTCAATAAGGCAAAAGGAAATCGGGACTCCATTCCTTGTCTTAATGACTTTCAGGGAAACAGGTTAACTGATAACTCTGATTAGACCAGCCTTTTATCCAAATTCTTTATGTCCGTGTATACAAAGTAACCACCTTTTGATGAGGAAGAATACTACAGTACTGCGACATCTACAAACAAAATAAGCACGGTGTCATTCCCAATGGACACAGTAAGAAAAATTCTGAAACAGCTACAGCCCACTCAATCACCTGGCCAAGATGGTATATCCGCAAAAGTTCTCAATGAACTCACAGACAAGCTGGTCTCTCCGCTCTCCAAGATATTTGAAAGTTCGATGGAGGCGGGGGCTCTGCCTACCGAGTGGAAGATAGCCAACATAACCCCATCTATAAAGGAGGAGAGAGGACATCACCAAACAGTTTCCGACCAGTCAGCCTCACAAGCATCTGTTGCAAAATGATGGAGAAGCTAATCAAAACGGAACTGATGAGGAATTTTGAAGAGAAGGACTTGCTAAGTTCATATCAACATGGAAAGTTGGACAAAATCATTAGAAATGGGTTTGCAGTCGATGCGGTCTACATTGACTTTAGCAAAGCCTTTGACAGAGTTCCACACAGACGTCTGCTCTTTAAGCTGCATCAAATGGGTGTGACTGGCAACCTTTTCAATTGGTTGGCCAACTTTCTCACAGGCAGGTGCCAGCATGTTTGTATTGGAGATGCCAAGTTTCACTGGGAAACCGTTCACAGTGGAGTTTTGCTGGGGAGCTTTCTGGGTCCCATTTTGGTTCTGATATATGTGAACGACTGCCTTGATTTTCTGACATGCAAGAAGATAATGATCGCTAACGATCTGAAGTTATGGAACTCAATTGAAAAACTGGAGGATGCGCGGAAATTACAATAAAACGTAAATCGCTTGCAAACATGATGTGATGAGTGGCTGCTGAACCTCAATTTTAACAAATGCCAAATAATCCGACTGCGGTCTAGTTCCAGAAGGATGATTAGGTTTGAATATCAGTACTTCATCAGTGGTCACCAACTCCAGTAGGTAAATATCCAAAAGGACTTGGGTATATGGATAACACCCACTCTTAAACCATCGTCTCACTGTGTGAATATAGCAAAGAAAGCTATGTTTATCTTAGGCGCAATCAGGAGATCCTTTGTTAATATTGACGGAGAGCTTTTTGGCGCATGTTTGGAACATTTATACGGCCAGTGTTGGAATATTGCGTTCAGGCGTGGTGCCCTTGGATGAAACATGACTACGCTCTCCTGGAGAAAGTTCAACGGAGGGTGACGAAACTAGACAGCGAATTGGAATGCCTAAGCTATGAGGGCCGACTAGAAAGACTTAAAATTTTTCCTCTCTCTTATAGGCAATACAGAGGGGATATGATCTTAGTCTTCAAACTGGTCAGAGGAGTTGATTGTGCTATTCAGATAGCCGACTTTTTTGAATTGGCAAACATGACAAGTCTCCGAGTTCACCAATACAAACTGAAAAGAAAATACGCCAAACTTGAAGTGCGGGCCAACTTCTTTTTTCAAAGGGTGATTGAAGAATGGTACAAACTGCCAACTTCGGTTGTTCAGACTGAAACCGTTGAAATGTTTAAAAAAACTTTATGAATTTTTACTTAATGGACATAAATATAGTCGACAGCAATGATAGATTAACTAAAATTACTATCGCCATGTAACATTTGCCTATTTTGCTAGCATCTATCTGTAAAAATGGTTTTCAAAGGCTCTGCCTATCTCCCTTTTATATACTGAATTATGCTGAATTAAATACTTGAACCCCACTAGAATTGAAAATGAAAATCAAACGCTATCTGTTAAATGATACCACACATCTTTTTTTGAATAAGATAGGACATTTTTCAAGTCAGTTCTCTAACATATAATTCGGGCCGAAAGGGCTCATTTAACGCCAACTTCGGGAATCAACATTCGCATGCGTATTTTTAATGCGTGTCATTCGGCGATGGAATCGGGAGCGGATTAATCCGCACGCTGTCGGCGACAGCCACTTTGCTGGAACTGGAAACGCCAGTAGTAATGTCACGGAATTTTCGGAGCTTTGGGTATACTCTTCCTGATGAGCTGCCCTCCAACTGCACCAACGGGCTGAATGTACTTGGTCGACGTTGTGCTCAACCATCAAGCTACAAACCAAATCCAGTTTTGCTATCGTCTTATGCACTCCCACTGACGGTGATAGCCATTCAACTGGAACCGGAAATTCTGATCAGCGCCTTCTTCTCATAGCTCTTCACGTCCGTTTCCAATGACCTGCAATGCACGTAGAGAGCATTATCACCTGTTTTTGGGTTATACTTTCTGGGTATGATCAAGCCATAGCTGGTGGGGGTGGCTAGTGACTTGCAAGAATTATGACTCCATATTCTCTCACTATTTGCACAGGCCCCCACTTTAAAGATATGCGTATCCATCATTTTAAAAGAGGCTTTTTTCTGCCTTTAAAATTGATAAATAAATTTATGTTAAGTTCACATTTTTACGTGTTTTCCGATAGCACCGTTATTTTTATACATAACTTTATAATTGTGAAAGAATTTGCTTTAAAACTAATTGCAAAATTTAGTTTTTTGTCTCAGTCTGTTAATAGCATATATTTTGCATTTTTGGCATCACATATGCTATAGGTAACTCGGATTAGCTACAAGCCTGATGCCTAGGCATCTTCTGTCTGCACTGTTGAATGAAGATTGCGCTTCATAATCTTCGCTCATCTGTCTTGATCCCTTCAGAAAATTACAGCTTCTAGTTGCATTTCTCACTCGCTCCGCTAGATATAAGTTCACCTGAACAGCAGGCTCTCTTAATCTTCGTCAGTGCATAACCTTCTGGATCTAGCCCGGGGTATACTGCAATTGACAATAAGTAATAACTACATGCCCTCTTTATATTCTTTTCATGTTCATAACTGAGCTAGCAGACACCGATAATTGTCTTAGCAGTTAAACACACTAGCAATTATTTCAGCAAAAAATACTTACAGATTGAGGGTACATACCCCAATAAGCTTGCAGGGAATAGTCATTTCATAAAGCTAGATCAAACATACTCAACACTTTATTATCAAGTGTACTTAGACGACTGGTTGACAGCACTGAAAGTTTCTTACCGTTAAACTTATCTTGCTCCTAATCAATTTCCACCTTTTTAACGATCAGTGCAATTTAGTCCAATTAGTCGGCCGTCCGTGTAGCGTCCGGCCGATTCGGATATAATGATGGGAGTGAACTATAGGGACGTAGAAACAATTCAGTCTTCTTCTCGATGGGAATTTCGCTAGATTTTCTGGAGTCTGAATTGTTCATGGTTCCGGTGTGATATCAAACGGACAAGGGATCCGTAAGAGTATTAATATAATAGATAATGTCTTTACTATATAAGTTAATACTGTGAGTAGAATATACGTAAAATAGAACGGATTTCGATACAGTAATTGTTATACGAAATGTCAAATCGAGGAAAAATGTGTACAAGAATGATAAAAGAGATTTAGCATAGGAAAATCCAGATATGCGGGATACAGTAATACTTGAAACGATACGACGGAAGGGGGAATAAACGGGAACTTATCGTGTCTACGATAACGGGTACTGGCTCGAAACATGCACGCCGATCTTCATGCGTCACCTACAAGAGTAGAAAAAAACATCCGTTGAAAAAATTGTCTGATCATTCTGATGGAGTGTTATATATCCCCCTTTTGAGGATTTAGCACTGTCCTCAGTGCTGCTGTGATAGTGACCTCAATGGATGCTAGGGAAACTTGATCCAGTGGGATTATGAGTAAGGAATCGTTTTGACAACGGGCTAAACAGCCACGGTAATAAAAATGATAATAATAGGTTTATTGCTAACGCACCTTTTGGGCGTCGTCAATCTTCTTAGAACACAGGAAAAAAACATAAAACAAACTCCTTTTTTTATGCTGCCACTTCAGCTTTGTTTGGGTTTAAGGTTTCGTTAACAGTGTGTAAGATAAAGAGTTTGTTTTAAGTAAAAACAAACTGTATTAAAAAGCATAATAATAGCGAACTATGAAAATAAATAACTTAACAGTATTGAAATAGAGGCCTTTACGACTAAAAAATTAGCTCCCGTAACGATGAGTGCCATTTTTTATATCCCGTGTGGTCAATATCTACGGTAAGTGGTGTAAATATTGAGGTAATCTGGGCGCAAGAAGGGATAACATATCTAGACTTACAGTTGGAGTTGTGTCCGCAGCGACGGGCTTGGGATCCGAAGGCAGCATAATATTGACAACCCGGGTGGTAGTTTGGGAACCGGACTGGCAGCTGATGAATTTTTCGGGCTGGTACGTCAGGTAAAGTGTTGCTGACATGGCTAGGTATGTTCTGTACGTCTGCATGTGTCCGAAAATCGTCGTATCTCTTGCATTGACGGATTTCTGCCACCAAACTTGGTGGTGGGTGTAAGACGAAAATGTTTGTGGTAGTACGATCGAAAAGGCCTGTCACAAAATGGTGTAGTATGAGTTCATCTCGATCGACCTGTGTTTGGTTTGGGAAAGCAAGGGATGCTAAGCGACCGCGTTCTGGGGCGAAGTCGTCTACAGATTGGTGGCGGGTCTGGCGAAGGTTCGAAAAACGTTGATTGGCGGTCCCCGGAGTTAACTGGTTTTCGAAGAAAGTGGTAAGCAGAGCGTAGGAAACAGGGTGTTAATGTTAACTCCTGCAGTAAGGGCAAGTTTTCGGGTTGGAGGAGAGAGAAATCTTAACATATAACGGGTGTGGTTTGTTAGGGGAACGTGGGTGAGGAATAAGGAGAGTTATATCAGCCATTCCTGAAGGTTTCTGTCCATATGGTAAGCACCAGGGTCTAGAAGGGGGTCAGGGTGGCTGTCCGTCATATGGGTAGGATGGTTCTGAGTGTGGGACGTCTAAGGCTGTACCTGCTGCCACCAATATAACGTCCTTCTTCCTTCCGTCACTAGGACGTCGAATCTCACCTTCGATATAAGGCGCTGATAAAGGGGGTGATGCTTCACAGTCCAAAAGTGCAGGCTCTGTAAGAGATTCATCCATCTTGGATTTGTCTTGCTGTTGTTATTCATTTATATCAAGGCTCATAGAAGTAGATAACGTAGAGAGTAGATGATTGTTTATTCACGAGAATACGTAGTCGATGAAATGTAGAAAACTAATAATGATAAACGATATCTGAGAAAGAATTCAAAAGTGATAAGTAATACAAAAGTTTGACTTCACCGAATCAGAAGACTTTAGAGAGAGAAGGGAATATTGTCGGACGATTGATCCTGCGAAGGATAAATAAATAAACAAAATGTACATTTAAGGCACAGAGAGCTTCGTCATTTCAAACTTAGTGGGTAATTGCTGCACTATGTGAGCAGCCGTATTAACAGCAGAAATGAATAATATGGTAGGCATATCCGATTCAGAATTATTTGCCATTTTTAAAACAATAGTCAACAATCTTTGACATACACGGTGAACTAGAAAAGAAGCAGTAAAAAAACTCCTACGGTTAAATTGGAGACGGAGTTCGGCGAGCCGCCAATTTAAAATAAGACGAAAAAAACTGCTTCACTAAAAAATTACTAGCTTGATGCAATGGGATAGTATTTTGATGTTCCTGACAACGTATGAGGGTTTGGAACGCTCCTTGACGTGTGAGAGATAATAAAGCACTCAGAGCTACTGTTTCTAACCACCAGTGGAGGTGAGAGAGAGGAGGAAGTCATCGTGGACACTAGGGTCAAAACGAAGAGGGGACATTTGAGGTCTTGAGATCATCATTGAGATGTAACCTTGCTGACTGCATAGTCCACCAATCAAAGAGGCAAAACCATCAGCACCCGCCTTGATCGTCAACTGAACCTTGAGACCATCGTCGGGGTTGCAAAATCGGAGGAAATTATCAAGGTTTTCAAGAGTTGAAGATGCTAGTTTAAAAGGGGGGACGAAAATGTGAATGCAAAGATTGACTCTGCAGAGGATGATTGAAATATAATTAGAGACCAATATAATATCAAGGGAGCTGCCTCAAATACCAGATGGACGCTTTTCGAAATCCAAAAGTGGCGAGTTCGGGAAGGAAACAGACAATAAGGACTTTATATCTTCCGAAGTTAAATGTTTGCATAATTTGGTTTTGAAAATAGCTAATGTAAACGCCAACCAAATTTGCAGTGGAAGATTATTCCATATGAAAGCATATTTGGAGGCAAAAAACTGAGAACGATTAGTTGTGGAGCTAAGGGGTGGCGAAATGATCATGGAGGGAATTTGAGTGGCACAGGGTTTATCTACTGGAGCTAGAGCGTTAATTCGTTTGCGATTTTGGCTCGAGTTAACGTGAAACAGGAAGCAGAGACCGGCTTCGAGTCTTCTAACCCACAGAAGTTTAATTTTCGCTAACTGGCATCTATCCGTATAAGAGATACTGGGTAAAGGAAGAGAAAAAAGTCTATGAGTAAAAATTCTCTGAACTTTTTCAATCTTACTGCGGTCAGAGGCGTTCATTAGCCCAAAGAGGGGGACAGCAGTATTCTAGGATAGGAAGAACAAACATGCGGTACAGGTGTAACTTTATTTCCGGAAGGAAGAAATTATGTGATATAAGACCACATATTTGTGCAGCCTTTGCAGAAATTCGATCTGCATGAGGCTATAATGCTAGCTTATTCGTGTAACTTAGACCTAAGTCTCTAATGGTTAATCGTTCTAAAAGTGAACTATTTTGAAATACTAGGGGTCCAGGAAGCTTTTCTGGGCCAAAATACATGAAACTACTCTTGGATGAAGAAAACTCCATCTGCCAAGTACAGCTCCAACGTGAGAGCATAAGAAGATCAGTGTTGATTTTATCAACGCAACTATTGGCAGTCTTAAGAAAATGAATAAATGCACTTATTCTCAGAAATTTTAGAGCTGTCAATATTAGGACCAGCCTTTATAAAATTTTTTGTCAGACCTAGTCTGGAATACTGCTCGTTTCTATTAAGCCTTCTGCTAGCGAGTGAACGGATGAAGATAGAATCAGTCCAGCACTTCTTTACTTAAAGAGTTCTCACTTCAGAGCACAGAAACCTGTCCTGCAAACAACGCTGTAAGCTTACAAGCCTCGACCCGTTGTGGCTTCGTAGATTACAGAAGGGACTATTTTTACTGTTTAAACTTTTAAACAGTTTTACCTTTAACCCCCTTACATCCCTGAGGCAGCTCGACCACTCTCAGCGCACCAGTCATCGAGATGTATTTTTTTTCTTCCTTTTGCCCGCACCGTTTGATACCGTCAGTTTTTTTCGGTAAACGCTATAGCGATCTGGAATAAACTACCCAGAAGTATTAAAATTCAGCAAAACTAGCCTTTGTTTACGAGAGCTGTCACTAGTTTTCTACATTCAGGACATTCCACAAATTTTGGTTGGTGATACTCTGGAAGCTCTCTTCCGTTCTGCTGGCATCCATGGACTCTGAATCCGGTGCCGGACTTCATGCTGAACGCAATATTGCTGGCACTGCAGTCCGTAATCGGGTTATTCGTCAGTCGACAGCGAGAAGTTGTTCGCCGGCATATCTGCTGCTAGTACAGAATACCTGATCCACAACAATAAAAGGATAAGTACTACATCGTGCACCTTTGTCAATAATTCCCTGTCCTAAACTTTTATCCGTTCAACAAGCTGCAGTTTTTTCTCCTGAAAACACTATATAGAACGATCAGGAGTTTTTTTCACTGTCAGCTCGACCACCTACTGTATAGCCCTTTTGATCTTGCCTGTAAACTGGCAATAAATAAATAATTAATTAATTAATTAAGATGGTCAGCCTGAACGAAATTTTGTGAATTCGTAAGTAAAGTTGAAATTTCGTTTATGTACAGAATGAAGAGAAAGAGACCTAGAACCGTGCCTTGAAAAACGCCACTCATGATCGGCTGAGGCGTCGAGTTGCTTTTACCTACTAAGACCTTCTAGCTGCAGTTAGACAAGTAGGAACCAATGAAGTCAAGGAGAGGAGGCCGGATGCCGAGGGCTTCCAGATTCACCAGAAGACGTCTGTGCGGTACCTTGTCAAAGGCTTTGCTCAGGTAAAAGTAGATCACAACCACTGACTGTTGCTCATTACAAAGGTAGGTTACGAGGTTAAGAAAAGCAAAGTGGCACACTTTGCATGATCTCCCAGGTAGAAAACCATATTACGAGTCGCTTAAGAGCTTATTTTCTAAGCAAAAGTCGAGAATTTGATTGAAAATATTTTTTCAAGAAGTTTTGCTAGAGCGGGGTTTTGTGAACGCCTCGATAATTATTTACGTCCGAACGAGATCCCAACTTGAAGCTAGGAAGAATAATAGATGTCTTCCATGAGTCAGGACAGAATCCGTTTAGAAGATAAAGTGAGAATACATGGCTAAGCAATCGATGAAAGCTCGGCACTCTCTTAATAACTGAGTATGGAGGTGGGTAATTTAGTTGGAAGTTATTGTGGCTTGGAGGGTAATTGCCAACTGTGCCAGAACGATTAGTATAAGGAACGTCATTGACAAAAGGCTGAGAGGGATATATAAAAGGTATAGAACTGCGGGGACTCTACTTCCGCCACGGCCACCGAGATGGGGATTGAACAGGAAAACGAAAGTGAAAGGGATTTTTAAACACCCCGCCGGTTTCCGCCTAGCCTGTGCGGTTCACTTTGACATTATATTCATTCTGAGAATATATTGGTCGTCTGTGACCTTGAACAGGAAAGTGAGACACTTTGGGAGCCCTCTGATCCCGAGGGGTCGAAGACTATATCTAAAGTCAATATATGAACCTTATATGCCAATACATTTGGACAAAGATCTGGTAAAGCGTCTTTGAATGACTTCTAATTTCTTCCAGTCATCTGATCAGATGCCCTCGAGGGCATTATACCAAAGAAAATTGAGCAGTAATCCAGGAGAGTTAATGCGTAAATTTTAAAAAGGTGCGTCTTTTGAGTATATGAGGTGAAATCTTTATATATGAATACGCATAGGTGAGTGAATTTGGGGATATTCGTTTAACTTGAAGGCATGTGTCAAGAGTATTTGTATAGCTCAGTCCTAAGTCTTTTATGTCTAGTGATTCTTTTATTTCGTAATGATAAAAAGATCAAAGATCAAAGATCATTATATTGCATTTGGTCGGTGAGAATGGCATTTGCCATTAGTTACTCCTGTCGTCAAAGTTATTTGAGATTCGCTGCAATTGTAGTGTGCATAGATGTCACTGTCTGCTCATTATACGCATATGCGAGTTTATGATTATCCGCAGATAGAAACTTTTTGACAGTGGTCAATATGGCCGATAGTGTAGCAGTCGCTCTAGAGAAGTAGATAGTGGTCTGCTTGTCGGTAGTGGTTGTAGGTGCTGGTTTGATCTTGGGAAACGATCCTTCTGCAATAATCCTGTCTAAAAGCTCCTTAATCTTAACTATAGCTAAGTCCTGGGAAGGGGAAGTGTAGACATATCAATAAGTGAAATAGAACTGTATCTGAAAGTTTATAGAGGGCGTAAGCTAAAACACGTGTAAAATTTTGGAAACAATATGTAAAAGACGCAGGATATTTACAACACCAAACTCGTGGAGGTGAAAATACTGGCCAATTTGATTGGGGACTGTATTGGAAGGATTAAATTTCCAAAGCACTACTGGAGAGCGCTCAGGCGTAGTCATACAGTTATCACCACAGAAACCTTGAGGAGATACGCTGAGAACCAACTGGAAAGCACTCGATTAAAGGTGAAGAACTAGAGCATCACGTATGTCAACGCGCTGCCGTTCTGGATATCCTGACAGAAGACTAAAGACAAGAACTTAGCAGCTCTACTCAAACAATAGGAAGAAAACGTGGAGACGTAAAAAGATTCTCACTTCTTCAAAGGGTGCAAGAAATAAAGCCACAATCACGTTTTCCAAAGGATCCTGATTGGTATGTCCACAATCATTCCTTGATGCCACTCGATAAAAAGTTGCTCGAAGCATTATCTTTAGGTCCAAAATTCTGCTTGCTTCGTCGGAAGCTTAGTCAATTACAGTTAGAAACCCAATTTGAGAATCTCTGGAGCCAAACTTACGATGTTATCCCGTATCCGCATTTTAAATACACGCTGGGGAATTCTAGTTATCAGTACTTGAACAAGAAACTGCAAATTCGGGAATTGCTAACCAAAGCACACATAGAAAAGTTAAAACAGCTTCGAGCGAAACAAGATATCGTGATAACAAGACCGAATAAAGGAACAGGCAACAAATCAGACTTTGTAACGAATATGCAATCCATACTATCCGACCAAAAGAAATGCAGGGAAGTACATAAAGAAAAGGATTGCACCGATGAAGTAGAGGCACAATTGTCAGACTGCTTTAAAGACACCCTGCAATTGGTTTTCTAAGCGAGCGTGACCTCGAACGCCTAAGACCAGTAGGTACTCACATCCCTTGACTCTATGGCCTATCGAAGATCCACAAAGAAGGCTTGCCACTTCGTCCGATTTTAGACATGCGAAACTCTCCTTATTATGCCATTATAAAGTGGTCATCAGAGAAACTAAAGCCTGTACAACGTCGGTTAGTGCCACGTAGTTACCGAGATACCTTCAAATTTATTTAAAACGTCAAAGACCTTAACTTAAACGGTACGAGGATGCTATCTTTGGATGTCTCATAACTTTTTACAAACGTCTCTGTCACTGAGACAGTCGAGTACCCCTGTGAATTCCTATTGACCAGTGAGCAAGAAATAGGAATATCGACAAATGCACTGAAATAATTATTACTAAGATGCACGTTACATGTGCAGTTCCTTTTTGACAACCACCTATACAGACAAATAGACGGCACTGCTATGGGCTTGCCATTTGGACCTCTTCTAGCTGATGTCTTCATGGGCAAGCTGGAAAAGTTTCAGCTAAGCGGACAGATCAATAAGTTAAGACACTACGGCCGATACATCGACGACATCTTTGCAATTGTCACAGAAGAAACAAATGTAGACGAACTCTTAAACACTGTAATTCAAGCAAATCTGTCAATCAAATTCACGTTGGAGATGAAAAGATCAGTTTCACTCCATTTCTTAGATGTCCTTCGAAGAAAAAGACCTTACGGCAGCATCCGAAGGAGCGTTTATCGAAAGAAAAACTGTTCTGGGCAAATACGAACTTTGGAAGTTTCGTACCTCTCCAACAGAAACGCAATCTAGTCTGTTGCTTAGAGCAAAGGGCTAGAAAAATGTGTTTGGCAGATAGTATTGAGGAGGAGCTTGGAAATATCCAGAATCTACATCGAGAGAATGGATACCCTGATCAGTTTATTACAAAGTATCTTGTCACAAGACCGGTGAAACCTGCAAATATTACCGTGGAAAAAAAAACTATTCCTCAAAGTGACCTTTCAAGCGGATGCGGCTAGTGAACTCCTGAAAAGACGCCTAAACCAAGCCGTTACACAAACGAACCCAGTAGCGAAACTTCAGATATTGTTCGCAACGAACCCTCTTTTATTAGGCGAAGGTAAGGATAAGTTGCCGGCTCAGACCACCTCCATGCGCATTTACTCATTTACTTGCTCCTGTGGAGCAGGTTATATTGGTCGCACGAGTCGGCGTCTATCCAAAAGAATAAGAGAACACCTCCAACCATGGCTGAACAAAGGGAAAGTCAAGAGCATAAAAAGCGCCATCCTTGTATATCTTGTTGACATCGGACATAGTGTAGACCCCAGCGAAGCTTTCTGTTTAATTTATAAGGTCCCACCAAACTACCCCAAGCCACTGGGTTAACGTTTACTAGCAGCAGCAGAAGCGAATGCCATTAGGTCAAAGAAGTCAGTCTTTTGCGCACAAAAACACGGCGTACAAGCTCCGCGCACAAGCTCTGCGCTTAGCTTGGCCAACGCCCGCTTAACTTCATGCATTCTCCCGCCCCATCTCTGTCCTCCCCCTATCCCCGGAACGGCTCTACCAAGCACTCACTGCCGCTTATCCTACTGTTTGTTATCACACTGTTTCTTATCATCCTCGCCTTATGCACACCTCTCAGGCAACCCACGCAAACGGACGAATATAATCGATTTCATGTTTTAAATTTCTACCACGTTCCAACATTTACCTATAACTGTACTGGTCTTAAGATCAGTTATCGAAAGCAACGCGTATGCACGCCAAGTCGTTTTTTGAATCGTTCAATGGGAATTTTCACATATTTAATTACAATTAGTTTTGAGACGGTATAAACTAAATTTAAGTGTCACGATAAACATAAACTAGGATATGCAATATGAAAAAATCAATAAATGGCTGGGAGCTCAGAAATGGGAAATCGTTGAGGATAAGGATATGGACCGATATAAAAGGTGAATCCCTAAAACAAACACGGAATAATAGGGATAATATGGATAAGGCTTTTCGAAGCAACAATTGGTCTTTGAATGAGATAAAATAGCTGGAACGATACGGAATGTAAACAAGGAGTATAAGATACAGGAAATCGATAATTTGCTGTGAAATGGAAGACTAGGCGTTGGAAGGGTCGGGGATAGTGCCGTCAGAGTCTAAAACCGAAAGAGCTAACTAAAGTCTGATTTTACTATAACAACAACGGTTCCGTTCCATCTGTTACATAGACCCCCCTTAAGATGCAGCACTGTCCTCAGTGCTGGGGTCGTCAATAAGGGATGATATGGTAACTTCTCCAGCTACCTGGGGGAACTTGGTCTGGGGGTAGGATGGGCAGGGATTCAGGGAGTCGGTCGTGGTAAGGCTTGAGCTTATCTGAATGTGTGTCACATGCCTGTGCAGTAGGGTTAAAAGCGTCGCGTAGAAGGAGGATTTTGGAGTATGAATGGTAGAGAACTACAAAGGGACCTTGCCAGGGGTTATGAAATTTTGGCGGAGCTTCCGCGTGGGAGAGAAGGGTTGTGATACATAACGCGGTTTCCGATTTGGTGTCTAACGCCCGATGAGTGGCGATAAGATTGCTCTTATTTGGTGAATAGAGGAAGTGCCGAGTGTAGTCCGAGCGGCGTTGTGCGCCTGACGGATAGTTTTACGTAGGCTAGTGGCATAATTGTGGAGGTTGGCGAGCTCGGGGAGTGGTAAGTGGTACTGAAGATCGATGGGAAGGCGTAGTTCACGGCCGGTCCATAGGTCGTGAGGGATGAAGCTAGTGGAAGAATAAATAGAACCTATGTAGGCTAGTAGACAGAGGGCCAAGTGGATATCCCAGTCATGTTCATGGCAGTCGCTGGAGAAGGCTCGTAGGAGGTTATGTAATGTGCGTTTTGTCCGCTCTATAAGATCGTTGCCTTCAGGGTGGTACGGTGTTGTTCGGGTTTTATGAATGCCGAGAATCTGACAGACTTCCTTGAAGAGCTGTGACTCAAAGTTGCTGCCACACTCCGAATGGAATGAGAGGGGTGCTCCCCAGTGGTTTATCCCCGTGAGACTGATGGCGTTCACGACAGACATGGCGTCTTGACGGAGGAGTGGGGCGGCTTTGATCCATGTGGTTAAGTAGATGACCATTACGAGGATTTACTCAAACCTACGTATGGAAATGGGAATGGGACCGATGATATCGATACCCACTCGTTCCCCAGGAAACCCTGTAGTCATAGGCTGCAACGGGTTGTGAGGGACGGGGACGGGTGATTTGAAGGAGGCACACTTAGCAAGCGACCGAGAGAAGTGGAGGATGGACGTGCGTGCGCAAGCAGCTAGTTCGGTGTGACGTTTACCGCAATGACCCAATTCTTAATGAAGGTCCACGAGTACTTGTTTGACGAGACAGCGTGGGACAACTAGATGCAAATGGCGATATAGGGATCTCGAAGGGATAAGATATCGTTTTCCCCGAGGAGGTTGGGCCGTTGGTTCACCAGTAGGCGTGTATTGTGACTGGCTCCTCGAATTTCTTGTTTGGTGGGTTTGGAGAGCCCCTGGGACAAATGGTGGGATAAGATAGCTGTATCAGGGTCCGAGCTTTGAGGAGAGGACCAGGCAAAACGGGAGGGCTCGGACACTAGGATGGCGTTAATGGTTGTTGGTTTTGGGAACCCTAGTGAGTTGTCAGCTGGAGGTACACGGGAGAGTGTGTCTGCGTTGTCGTGCTTTTTACTTGGCCGGTACTGACACTCGCGGTCAAAATCCTGTAAGAACTCCTGCCAGAGGGTGAGCTGGTCCAGCGGGTCTTTGATGGATTTTAGCCATTGAAGTTCGCGATGGTCACTACGCAAAATAAACCGTTTGCCCCCCAACAAGTTTTTTAGCTGTCACATGAACACGACGATAGCCAACAGTTCTCGTCGAAAGGTGCAGTATTTCCACTGAGTTTTAGTTAGTGTTGCTGGCGAAGCAGATAGGGTGATCCATCTCGTCTTTAGCAGCTTGAGTGAGAACGGTGCCGATGGCAAAGCCACTGGCGTCAGTATCGTGGATGAAAGGCGGGGCGTCGTTGGCCACGTTATGGAGAGCCAAGATGGGAGCCGAACAAAGGAGCGCTTGAAGGTCCTTAAAATCGTTATCACAGTCAGGGGACCAAGTATATCTTCGACCTTTTTTCGGTCAATTTATGGAGAAGAGTGGTGATCTGCGCGAAGTTTCGAATGAAACGGCGGTAATAGGACGCTAGACCAATGAAGCTCCGTAATTCCGATTGATTGTTTGGTTTCGGCTGAGTATGGATATGTTTGATGTGGTTGGGCAGGGGAGATATATGTCTCGGTTATATGCGATGGCCTCTAAACTGCAACTCAAATCGTAAAAAGAGTCATTTCTTGGGGTTAAATGGGAACCCGTTCTAATGAAGGGCCTCCAAGACCTGCCGAAAATTAGCGTTATGCTCTCCGGTGGAACGCCCGAACACAATGATGTCATCGAAGTAAACTAGACATTTAAAGTTTATGAAACGGGGACTGACGGTATTCCAAACTCAGTTATTAAGAGAGTGCCGAGCTTCCCCCGATTGCTAAGCCATATATTCTCAGTTTTTTCTTCTAAACGGATTCTTTCCTGACTCATGGAAGACATCTTTTATTCTTCCTGTCTTCAAGTCGGGATCTCGTTCGGATGTAAATAATTATCGAGGCGTTCACAAAACCCCGGCTCTAGCAAAACTTCTTGAAAAACTTATTTTTAATCAAATTCTCGACTTTTACCTAGAAAATAAGCTCTTAAGCGACTCGCAATATGGTTTTCTACCTGGGAGATCATGCGAAGTGTCTCACTTAGCTTTTCTTAACCTCGTCACTTCCCTTCGTAATGAGCAGCAGTCAGTGGTTGTGATCTACTTTGACCTGAGCAAAGCCTTTGACAAGGTACCGCACAGACGTCTTCTGGTGAAACTGGAAGCCCTCGGCATCCGGCCTCCTCTCCTTGACTTCATTGGTCCCTACTTGTCGAACCGCAGCCAGAAGGTCTTAGTAGATAATAGCTATTAGAGGCCTTAGCCGATCACGAGTGGCGTTTTTCAAGGCATGGTTCTAAGTCCCCTAGTCTTCATTCTGTACATAAACGAAATTTTAACTTTACTCAAAAAATTTCATTTACGCTGACGATCTCAAGTGCATTTATTCATTTTCTAAAGACACTGCCAATAGTTGCGTTGATAAAATCAACATTGATCTACATTTGTTCTCACGTTGGAGCTGTACTTGGCAGATGGAATTTTCTCCATCCAAGAGAAGTTAAATGTGTTTTGGCCCCGCCAAGCTTCCTGGGCCCCTAGTATTTCAAAATAGTACACTTTTAGAACGATCAACCATAAAAGACTTAGGTCTAAGTTACACGAATAAGCTAGCATTATCGCCTCATGCAGATCGAATTTCCGCAAAGGCTGCACATATATGTGGTTTGATATCACATAATTTCTTCCTTCCGGAAATAAAGTTAAACCTATACCGCATGTTTTTTTCTTCCTATCCTAGAATACTGCTGTCCCCTCTTTGGGCTGATGAACGCCTCTGACCGCAGTAAGATTGAAAAAGTTCAGAAAATTTTTACTCGAAGACTATTTTCTTATTCTGGATCCAGTATCTCTTATACGGATAGATGCCAGTTAGAAAACATTAAAATTCTGTGGGTTAGAAGACTCGAAGCCGGTCTCTGCTTCGTGTTTCGCGTTAACTCTAGTCCAAATCTCCCACGCATTAACGCTCTCACTGCGGTAGATCGACCCTATGCCACTCGTTATTCTTCCATGATCATTTCCCTACCCCGTAGCTCCACAACTAACCGGTCTCATTTTTTTGCCTCTTAATATGCTTTTATGTGGAATAATCTTCCACTGCAAATTAGGTTGTCGTCTACATTAGCTATTTTCAAAACCAAATTACGCAAACATTTAACTTCGGAAGAGATAAAGTCCTTATTGTCTGTTTCCTTCCCAAACTCGCAACTTTTGGATTTTGAAAAGGGTCCTCCTGGTATTTGAGACAGCTCCCTTGATATTATATTTGTCTCTAATTATATTTCAATCATCCTTTGCAGTCAATCTTTGCATTCAATTTTTCTTCCCCTCCTTTTAAACTAGCATTACCAACTCTTGACAACCTTTTTACTTTCCTCCGAATTTGCAACCCTGACGATAGTCTCCAGGTTCTGTTGATGATCGAGGCGGGTTCTGATGGTTTCGCCTCTTTGGTGATGGACTAAGCAGTCAGCAAGGTCACATCTCGATGATGATCTCGTGACCTCTACTGTCCCCTCATCGTTTTGACCAAGTTGTCTACGATGAGTTCGTCCTCTCTCACCTCCACTGGTGTTTATAAACAGTAGCTATGACTGCTATATTATCTCTCACTCGACAAGGAGCTTTCCGAACCCGCATACGTTGTCAGCAACATCACAATACTATCCCATTGCATTTAGCTTTTAATTTTTTAGTGCAGCAGTTTTTTCTCCTATTTTTTTTAAATTGGCGGCTCGCCGAACTCCGCCTCCGATTTAACCCTAGGAGTTTTTTTAACTGCTTCTTTTCCAGTTCACCGTATCTGCCAAAGATTTTTGACTTTTCTTTTAAAAATGGCAAATCGTTTTGAATCGGATATGTTTACCATACTACTCATTTCTACTGTTCATATGGATGCTCACATAGTGCAGCAATTATCCACTTTGTATTTATTTAAACCACGGTACTAAGTTTGTAATGATGGCGCCCTCTGGGCCTTAAATATACAATTTATTTATTTATAAAACGTTGTACATTAGGTGCTGGAATGATGCGGTTGCGTTGCACAACCCGAAGGTAGTGTTTGGAATTCAAATAGCCCTTGTGGAACTATGAAGGCTGTCTTGTGACTTTCCTTTGGTGAATTTCGACCTGCCAGTAGCCCGATGTAACATCGCGGGTGGAAAATCATGTGGCTTGCCCTAGAGCGTCTAGCGTTTCGTCCAATCTCGGATGAGGGAATGAATCACGTAACGTCATGGTGTTTAGCGAGCCATCCATCTTAGGCACTAAGGCGATGAGTGAAGCCCAAGGGGAGGAGGATGGCTGGATAATCTTGACTTGCAGTATTTCGTCCAGGAGCTTATCGACTTTATCGTGCTAGCGAACGGTACTTCGTCGGGGCGGGGTTTCCAAACAGGTTTGGCGTCTCCCGTATTGATGGTATGTTTAATAAGACGTGGACGACCAATATTAGTAAAAGACTATGTAAATAAGTCAGAAAAATAAACATAAAGGTCATGCAGTTGCTTTTAAGCAGCTGGCCCTATGGTGAACCCGAGGGGAAGGATTTCGGCCATGGGGATGGGTTTAAGGACACTAGCCGAGATTACAGTATTATAGACAAGATCTTGGTCACTTGGAATGGGTGGGATGCTGGGAGGAATAGCACTGGAACCTAGGACTAGGCGTTTGCTCCGGATAAAGATAGCGCACTCGTGATCTGTGAGAACATCGAGCCCGAGGACGAACGGCATGGGCTTACGGGCGTGACTAAGAATTTACCCGGCAATGGTAAATTGAAAATTAATATTACCGGAAAAGGGGATTATGGTGCCGTTAGCTGCCCGCAAGTGGTAGGGCATGGGCAATGGCTCTATTTGACTTAACAGGGGTGGGGAAAGATTTTGGGCATTAGCTATAGAAACGGAAGCACTGTGTCGATCAGGGCAGTGATGGGTTGGTCGCCGAATAGGATATCAATAGTAAAGTTGGAAACTGAAAAGCGTTTATCATGATAAATAGGGCTAGCCAAAAAGGACGTTTAGTGTGGGTTGTGTCCGCAGCGTCGAGCCTGTGGGCCAAATGCTGTGCAGTACTGGCAGCCGGGATTTTGGTATGGAAATCGTATGAGTAGGGGTGGTTTCTTAGTCAGGGATCGCGTGTCGGAGTGGTCGGGGAAGAAACAGACGCAGGGACAGCTCTGGGTTTTGTGTGGTGGTTGCTGACGAGGTTCTGCGGCGTTGGTTCCACATAGAATTCGTCGTACTGGTGGCACTGCTTCAGGGCTGCTGCCAGGTAAGGTGGTGGTTGGTGCAGGAAACTGCTGGTGGTAGTGTGGTAGCGGACGCCTGTTATGAAACGGCGTAAGATGAGGGCATCGAGATCAGCTGGCGGTAGATAAGGGAAGGCTACGACAGCCAAATAACCTAGTTCCGTTGCAAGATCATCAGCAGACTGGCCGGGGTTTGGCATAGCTTGTAAAATTTCTTGCCAGTTGCTCCGGCAGCAAGCTGATAAGCGAAAAGGTAAGTTAATATATCTCGGGTGATCGGGAATTGTGTGGTAAGGGAAATACCCGAGGTAAGGGCGTGTTTACGGACAGTGGGTGATAGGAAATGGAGCATATAGTGCATGTTTTCAGCCGGAGTGAAGTTAGCAAGGAAGAGAGAGAGCTCAACGAGCCAGTCGTTAATGTTTTGCTGGGTTGGTAAGGGTTGGTTACAAGAATGGGGTCGGGGTGGTGGGAAGGGGTGCGTGGGATATGGTGCGGCGCAGGATTCGTTGGGGTAGCAATAGGGGTTGGGAGAAGCGTCGGACACATGCTCCCACCGTTGTAGCGGCCGGCTGAGAGGAGAAAATAGGGGTCTGCTTGTCGGTAGTGGTTTTAAGGTGCTGGTTTGATTTTTAAAAACGATCCTTCTGCAGTAATCCTCTCTAAAATCTCCTTAATCACAACTTTAAATTAGTCCCGGGAAGGGGAAAGGGCAGGCATATCAATAAGTGAAAAAGAACTGGATCTGAAAGTTTATTGATGGCGTAAGCTAAAACAAGTGTAAAATGTTGGAAATAATAAGTTACAGACGCAGGGTAGTTACAATTTGTCTTGTAACGGTATAAACTGAATTTATGTGTCACGGCATACATAAACTAGGATGTGCAATATGGAAAAATCAATAATTTGCTGGGAGCTCAGAACCGGAGGATCGTCGGTGGTAAGGATATTTATTTATTTATTGCCAGTTTACAGGCAAGGTCAAAAGAGATATACAGCGGGGGGTCAAGCTGAAAGTGAAAAATCCTGATCGTTCTTTCAAGTGTTTGCAGGAGAAAAAACTGCAGCTTATTGAGGGATTAGAGTTTAGGACAGGGAAGCGTTGACAAAGGTTCACGGTGAAGTACCTCTCCGTTCAGTGTTATGGATCCGGTATTCTGCACCAGCGGGTATGTCGGCGAATGGTTTTTCGCTGTCGACTGAGGAATAAGCCGATTGAGGTCTACAGAGCCAGCAATATTGCCCCCAGAATGAAGTCCGGCACATGATTCAGAGTCCATTAACGCCATCAGAACGGAACAGAGCTTCCACAGAGTCAGCACTCAAAAGTTTTGGAAGGTGTCCTGAATGTAGAAAACAAGTGACAGTTATCGTTAATCAGTAATAGCTTTACTGAATTTTGATACTTCTGGGTAGCTTATTCTAGATTGCTATAGCGTTTACTAAAAAAGTGACGGTATCTAACGGTGCGTGCCAAAGGAAGACATAAAAATACATCTCAAAACTGGTACGCTGTGAGTAGTCGACCTGCCTCAGAGATGTAAGGGGGTTAAAGTTACAACTGTTTAAAAGTTTAAACAGTAAAAATAGTCTCTTCTGTAAGCTGCAAAGCCACAATGGGTCGAGGCTTGTAAGCTCACAGTGTTGTTGGTAGTTCAGGTTTCTGCGTTCTGAAGAGAAAACTCTTTTTGTAAAGAAGTGCTAGACTCATTCTATCTTTTTCCGTTCAGAAGGCGTGCAGAAGGCTAAAAAGAAACGAGTAGTATTCCAGACTAGGTCTGACATACATTTTATAAAGGCTGATTCTAATATTGACGGTTTTCAAATTTCTGAGAATAAACCAGTAGTTTGGCATGCTTTCGAGACAATCAGGGTGCAGTGCTCTGAAAGATTAAGACTACTAAAATATGATATGCCCAGATCCTTTATAACTCTGGGCAAATTTAGGTCTTGACCACCCATGCTTGGATGGGGCTGATGGTTGTCACCAATAACCATAACGGAGCACTTGTGCCAAGAAAGCAAAAGGCATCATGTGTGACACTACTGAGCGAAGACCTGAAGATCCTTTTTTAAGAGCTCAAGCACGATGTTGCAATCGACAGGTTTATATCGATAAATAACTTTTAAATCGTCAGTGTAAAGAAAGGGTCTGTCATACGGGAAACAATCAGGAACATCGTTGACAAAAAGACAAAATAGAAGCAGGCCAAGCACGCTACCATGAATAACTCAACTCCTCACATGCGTGGGGTTGGAGATAACATCAGAAATTTTAACACGTTGTGCGCGAGCATTCATATAGGAGGATATTAAGTTCAGAAGCTTGTTACCTAAACCGAAGGATGCAAGTTTCAGCAGTATGAGATCGTGGTCAACACGATCAAACGCCTTCGTAAAATCGAAGTAAACGGTGTAAATTGCAAAACTGCTGTCTCTAGATTGTAGCACATAATCAAAGAAAGATAGCTGGCAGGTGTCACAAAAACCTTTTTCGAGGAACCCATGCTGAGCAACATTAATTAGGTTATTCTTTGTTAGGTGATGCATCATCTTGTCTTTGATTAAGATCTCTAAGATCTTCGAGACTGCTGTCAGTGTATTTATTGGCCTAAAGTCGTCAAATGATGTAGTTTGGCCGTGTTTGGGTGTAGGCAGAATGTTCGATTCCTTCCATAAAATAGGAAAGGTTTCAATTTCAAGAGCAAGATTAAATATCTTATACAGAAGGGATGGAAATATATCATTTGCACTCGCCTTTAGAACGCTGACTGGGACGCCATCTGGTCCAGAGCATTTAGATTGACGAAAACGCCGAATGGCTACGGTCACATCCCAGAGGGTAAAAGTTATGGTTTCGAGGACGTTACCGGTCCGACCCCGGATTTTAGGAAAAGGAGCGACAGAATGTTCACTATATGTTCTAGACAAGAAAGGATTGAAGCTAAAAGCGGTCTTGTTAGCGTCAGCTAAAGGGTTTCCATAGGCGTCTCGAAGTATGGGTTGCTGCGTTTTTCTCTGCGCTTTTACTGTGCGCGAAAAGAGTTTCGCAACATTTAACGAAGGTTTTTCGGAAAATCTGACCTCGTTGGTTAGCTGTTTATCGTCAGGCAGCCTCTTAGACTATTCAAAGATTTGTTGGATCAAGGTCAGGATGGAAGTGTCGCTTTGTAGATGCAAACAACGGGAGAGTCTACGCAGTCTACGGCGGAATGATAAAGGAAGGTAGACTTCATCTTTGACATTAACTATTTTCTTACGGGGAACAAAATGAGAAATGGGTGGACCTAGAACTTGGTCCAATGTATCAGTACAAACATTCACATCCAAACATACAAAGAAGTGAGTCCAATCGCGGGAATTTATATGTGTTATCAATTTCCCCATACTTGCTGATCTTAAATCGTGGAAAAACTGTATTTTTCAGGTAATATTTCATCAGCATCGTGTTTTAGTGTAGAAAGAACTATAGCATAGTCAGAACTCCCAAGTGGATCTAAAGGTAACACTGACAGTGGCTGACAACCTCTACAGAAAATAAGATCAAGTATGTTTGATCCTAGGGTGGGAAAATCAACTTCTTGGTCCCACATGCCAATATCTATGGCCTCAAGTATGTCTTAAAACTTTGCAGGACCGGAAGGTAGAAACCAATGAACTTCAGGAAGATTGAAGTCACCTACAATCAAGCAGTACTTAAGATTTAAGTCAGCTTCGGCGTGAAATGCCTGCAAAAGACAATGATCGTAATCCTGGCTGGCATTAGGGGCGATAGACACAACCAACGATTAAAGAGTAGTTATCTTTTAGATCAAGTCGGAGCCAACAGATCTCTTCTACCGCAATAAATTTTCAATAATCCAACGGCAGAAATGTAAGTGATTGCTTAACGTTGATACAGCTTTTTCCGCCATGACCCTCTTGTCGATCATTCCGAATGTAATTGTAGTCGAGAATAGAGAGTTCGGAGTCGGATACACAGGGTTTTGCCCATGTCTCTGTAACCATTACAATGTTGGGGCGGTTGACAGAAACCAGAGTCTGGAGCAAAGACATCTTATTAAGCAGAGATCTGACATTTTTGGACGATTATTTTAAGTGGGCGCGTTTTTGGTTTCTGAAACGGGACAGTAAGGCTGTCAGAGTGACTGACTTCGGCCAAAGAAATGCTCTTTTCACTTGAACTATCTGTCCGTATCTTATTTTGAGATGTGCCTCGCAATTGGTCCTTCTTGTTTCCAGTTCTTTTATTAATTGTTGCATTTTCATTCGCACTTTTAGCCCATTTTCCGGTTGAAAACAAAACTTCAGAATGCGGACCCCATATGGTTGATTTTTCTATGCATCTTCGTTTTCCAAGATGATTTTAAGAGGTCTTGGTCGAGGATTTGAATCGGGTGTTGACAGAACCTTCCCTATTCTGTATGCTTTGAGAATGAGGATGGACTCGTCATCCATTAGCAAAGTTTTTGCATACAAGTGCACTGCAACTGCATATTCCTAAAAGTCGATTCTTAAGTGATGGAATAATTTGACGAACAGTGCATCCGAAAAAGCATGCAAGCATGTAACCGAACAGTTACTTTTTACGGGTACCTGGCACCATAAAAAGAATAGAAGGTGTACTTAAATGCATTACTTTTTACTCTTAAGCAAACAAATGTTTTACACATTTAAAATTTTCAAAAATAATATAGTTTTTGGATCTGAACTTCAAGGATACAAGTTTACTTAAGTCAACCATACCTGCAGAAGACAGTTTTGGACAAAGCGAAAATGGTCATGGCACAACATACGCACAAGTAAAACAGGCTTTATTCGGGGAAATATTTCCGCTTACCAACGTGGCCCCGATACAAATTTCCATCGAAATTCACCTCAAGACAACCTTACATCTATAGTTTTTTTAAAATCAGGTCAAACTCGAATTTTAATACGATTAAAACTAACAAAAATTGAAATTCAAACAAAACTTGGTGTGAGATCAATATGCCAAGGAGTAATTGAACCCTGCACTGTCATTAGTACCTTCGTTTACAGCAGGTAAAGACCAGCACTAATCATTTATCTAGCGCCTAAATCTTCATTTGAAATGCCTACTTCTAACTATTGGATAGAACAGATGCCATCCGGAGCTCTCCTTGAATCGTTGATAAATGGAAGAACTAGCTCAAGCTTGTTGCAACAAGTCATCAGCGAGTGATGACAATATTGGCTACACGGAAGATAAAGTAGCAAGCGAAAGTCAGAAGCCTTCTACGTGAAGTCAAAGTCCATAGTGTTATAATACAGGAAAGTCACATTCAAACAAGAATAACTTCCCACAGCTAAGTAAACACCTCGATAAATTGGCTATTTAAAAGTCAGTGCGAAACCTGGTTTACATGACGCATGTCGTAGATCACCCATAAAATATGGGGTGATGACCTCCTACATTTTTACAAACTTCCCAGTTAATCATGCTAAAATGCTTCCCACAAGGTCAAGGCACGCAGGTCGATTTCCGGAAGCTAAGTGAAATCTAAAATCTTGAACGTATTTTTCCGTTTATACTGTCGTTATTGGCTTAAATGCCGATAAAAGTTTTGCATTTCTTACCCTCAATCGTGTGCTTACCTGTGGTCTTTGTCTTTAACAATAGATTGAACTGTAACGTGTCATAGTGTTCACCCGACATAGCCTCATTTCTCGTTCTCAACTTTTCACGGATTCATTTGCTTCTTGCTATATTTATTGGCTAAATTTTTGATAAATGTTTGCATTTTTAACCTTTAGACAACTATAACTTGGCAACCCTATAAATCCACGTGGAAAAAGTTGAATTATAAAGTGCTAACATATAATTTAGGTTAAAATTTCATTAATTTATTTTACCCTGCCTATCCTGTGTAGATCGTACTCATATTTTCGACGAAAGAGGAAACCAACAAGCTCAATTCGTCGTAAACTACATGCCTCGGGACCAAAACGTTGCTTGAATACACCTAGCAGTTTTAACATTGACTCGAATATACAACCCATAGTTAAAGCTTAACAGCTAGATCTGCCCGCTTTACAGAACTGCAATGACTTTATGATGAAGTTTGGATCCATTTTCTCTATACTCGGATACCTGTTCGATGGTTACCTATCTAATGTTCCCTCTCAGGATTGCAGACGTCTCGAATCGCTTGTTCACTTGGTCACCAGCGAGGCTTTTCACAGACAGAAACGTAATCCCAATTTTCTCCTAAAAAATGCTCCCATACACAGACGCCCAGTTGACCTTGCTGTGAACTTTTTGTACTGGGTGGTTTCAACTACAAAATAATGGAAGCAAAACGCCTCTCTTCGCGTAGCAAGAATCCTCCTATACTAGTTAAATTGTTTTCAACAGTTGAGGTGGACTCAATCTTTGCTCAACGAGGTCGCACTTCTCGCTATTTGGAAATGACAAAACGTTTCCTTTGTCGAGATCTTACACCAATGGAGCGAAGAAATGGGTCCTTCCTATCATCAATTTCTCAACCAAATATTCTTACGTCTGGTCATATTTCCACTAACGTCAATGCACCAGCTAATTCATCTCCTCAGATGTCAAGTTCTGTCAGCCCCTCCATTGAACCTTCTACTTCGTCTCCCCCGCGGCCGAATACTGCAATTTACGGTGCTTTCAGCCCACCTGTAATTTCTGCAACCCCGTCTTAAGCATTCATGCCCTCTAACCCGTCTAAAGCACTTAGACTGCCAGCTTCACCTCTTAAACGCAATTATCCAGGCCTCTCCGGGAAATTTCCCGAGCCACATTGCATAAATAACGTTCTTCAAATACAAAATCCGCAATCATCTAAATTTAACTTATTTAACCCTCCACAAGCTAGCTCGTCCCATAACCCCACGGGTCATCTTATACCCTCAATTATATCATCTAAGACAGGTTTTCCAAAGGACGTAAATCTAACCCAGACCCAAAAGCAAGATATCGCAGGTCTCAGTAATCACATACTGCCTTCTCCAAAACTAAGCAAGCCTCTCCAACAGGCAAATAACCCTAACCATGTTGACCGATATACAAGACCCGACATTCCAGCACTTAATTCTTATAGCTGCTTGCCCTCTCCCACCAGCCCTATATTCCATCTAACTTCCCATCATTCCGTTTTAACTACCAACAGGCATATCCTGGTCTTAACCCCTATGGTGGTTCGATACCGGAAAGTTTTATTCCTACACCTTTTACACATCCCTCTCAGCCTTTTGGTAGTGACGTTTCATATACCAATCGCTATGGCGCAGTAATCAATTACCCTCCATGCCTCAATAACTTCCAACTTAATTACCCACCTCCAATTTTTTATAAATAACGATTACCTTAGTTTGGATACTGAACTACCCTAGATGTCATATTACTTAATGCTAGATCTGTTATAAATAAGATGGCCCAACTGAGAGCCATTGCTTTCGAGTTAATGCCCGATGTTTTATGTGTAACTGAATCTTGGACCCATCCCTTAATTTCCGACTCTTTGCTTGTCATAGACCAGTACGATCTCTACCGTCAAGACCGCACTCGTAAGCGTGGTGGTGGTTGTCTTCTCTATATTAAAGCTTCATTTAAGCACTTTCCGTTTGATCTAGATGTTACGTCATTCTCTGGTAATTACTGCTTCGCATCCATTATCCTGTCGCCCCGGCAAAAGGCTATTCTCGGATGTATTTACAACCCGCCTAATTCATCATCCGATGATGATGCAAAACTTTGTGAAATTTTTAAATTGGTTTCGGAGTCCAATTTTAACATTAAAATAATCGCTGGGGATTTTAATTTTCCTGAAATTGACTGGATTTCAAACTTTTGTCCACCCAGATTTCAGCCTTTCCTCGATACCATTAATTTTTCTAATTGGTCCCAGCTTGTCCGTTCTTCAACGAGAGACAAGCATATTTAGACCTGATTTTCACAAACGACATTGCTCCCCTCTTCGTTGATTTTAAGCAGGGCCTCTTCCAAAGTGACCATACATTAATTCACTGTTGCTTACCAATTTTTCATCGAAAAAGGCTAGCGCCGTTCGTACCTATCATGCTTTTGACCTCGCAGATATGAGCTTAATAAGTAACTTTTGGACTCATTGGACTGGCAGCATCTCTCCTCCATGAACGACGCAGCAAGTCTTTGTGACTTCATGTCAGTCGTTTCAAATAACATCCTGGAATTTGTGCCAACCAAAATTGTCAAGCCCTACGTCTCGGAATCCACCGTTCCTCACTTTCTTTTGCCACGACTAAAGAAATTGAAGAAGCAGTTGAAAGATCAATATACTAGTTCGTTATCTGTACATCTAAGGATCGCAGAGATTTTTGAATAAGCCTCTAAGATTCGGCTTGCACGTGACAGACAGTGGAAATCTTGCGCACCCAGCGAGCCAAACTCTGCAAAATCTGTTGCTCAACTGTTTTGCCGTCAATCCTGCTCTAAACGAGGTAATAAAATACCTCTATTACTAAATGAAACTAAGAACTTCGTTCTCGAAGACTCTGACAAGGCAGAATTGTTAAGGGCATTCTTTGCAAATCATCTTACGATGGAATCTGAACCGGTTCCGACGTTTCAGGCATCCTCATTCAATGTTATCGGCACTATTTATTTCTCCATAGAACTAATTTGTAAGCAAATAATGCGTCTGAAAAACTCGCACTCTTCATGGACTGACGGAATTCCAAACTCAGTTATTAACAGAGTGCCGAGCTTCCCCCTATTGCTTAGCCATATATTCTCAGTTTATCTTCTAAACGGAGTCTTTCCTGACTCATGGAAGACATCTATTATTCTTCCTGTCTTCAAGTTGGGAGCTCGTTCGGACGTAAATAATTATCGAAGCGTTCACAAACCACCGCTCTAGCAAAACTTCTTGAAAAATTATTTTTGATCAAATTCTCGACTTTTACATAGAAAATAAGCTCTTAAGCGACTCGCAATATGGTTTTCTACCTGGGAGATCATGCAAAGTGTGTCACTTAGCTTTTCTTAACCTCGTCACTTCCCTTCGTAATGAGCAGCAGTTAGTGATTGCGATCAACTTTGACCTGAGCAAAGCCTTTGACAAGGTACCGCACAGACGTCTTCTGGAAAAACTGGAAGCCCTCGGCATCCGGTCTCCTCTCCTTGACTTTCTTGGTTCCTACTTGTCTAACCACAGCCAGAAGGTCTTAGTAGATAATAGTTATTCGAGGCATCAGCCGATAACGAGTGGCGTTTTTTAAGGTATGGTTCTAGGTCCCCTACTCTTCATTCTGTACATAAACGAAATTTTAACTTTACTCACAAAATTTCGTTTACGCTGACGATCTCAAGTGCATTTATTCATTTTCTAAAGACAATGCCAATAGTTGTGTTGTTAAAATCAACACTGATCTACTTATGCTCTCACGTTGGAGCTGTACTTGGCAGATGGAGGTTTCTTCATCCAAGAGTAGTTTCATATGTTTTGGCCCCGCCAAGCTTCCTGGACCCCTCGCATTTCAAAAAAGTACACTTTTAGAACGATCAACCATAAGAGACTTAGGTCTAAGTTACACGAATAAGCTAGCATTATCGTCTCATGCAGATCGAATTTCTGCAAAGGCTGCACAGATATGTGGTTTTATATCACATAATTTCTTCCTTACGGAAAATAAGTTAAACCTATACCGCATGTTTGTTCTTCCTATCCTAGAATAATGCTGTCCCCTCTTTGGGCTGATGAACGCCTCTGACCGCAGTAAGATTGAAAAAGTTCAGAGAATTTTTACTCATAGACTTTTTTCTCTTCCTTTATCCAGTATCTCTTATACGGATAGATGCCAGTTAGCAAACATTAAACTTCTGTGGGTTAGAAGACTCCAAGCCGGTCTCTGCTTCCTGTTTCGCGTTAACTCTAGCCCAAGTCTCCCACGAATTAACGCTCTAGCTCCGGTAGATAAACCCTATGCCACTCGAATTTCCTCCATGGTCATTTCACTACCCCTTAGCTCCACAACTAATTGTTCTCAGTTTTTGCCTCGAAAAAATGCTTTTATCTGGAATTATCTTCTACTGAAAATTAGGTTGTCGTTTACATTAGCTATTTTCAAAACCAAATTACGCAAACATTTAACTTCGGAAGATATAAAGTCCTTATTGTCTGTTTCCTTCCCGAACTCGCAACTTTTGGATTTCGAAAAGCGTCCATCTGGTATTTGAGGCAGCTCCCTTGGTATTATATTGGTCTCTAATTATATTTCCATCATCCTCTGCAGAGTCAATCTTTGCATACACATTTTCGTCCCCCCTTTTAAACTAGCATCTCTAACTCTTGACAACCTTGATAATTTCCTCCGATTTTGCAACCCCGACGATGGTCTCCAGGTTCTGTTGATGATCAAGGCGGGTGCTGATGGTTTTGCCTCTTTGATTGGTGGACTATGCAGTCAGCAAGGTCACATCTCGATGATGACCTCAAGACCTCAAATGTCCCCTCTTCGTTTTGACCCTAGTGTCCACGATGACTTCCTCCTCTCTCACCTCCACTGGTGGTTAGAAACAGTAGCTCTGAGTGCTATATTATCTCTCACATGACAAGGAGCGTTCTGAACCCTCATACGTTGTCAGCAACATCACAATACTATCCCATTGCATCTAGCTATTAATTTTTAGTGAAGCAGTTTATTTCTTTTTTTAAAATTGGCGGCTCGCCGAACTCTGCCTCCGATTTAACCGTAGGAGTTTTATTACTTCTTCTTTTCCAGTTCACCGTGTATGTCAAAGATTTATATCTATTGTTTTAAAATGGCAAATCGTTCTGAATCGGATATGCCTACCATATTATTCATTTCTGCTGTTAATATGGCTGCTCACATAGTGCAGCAACTATCCACTTTGTATTTATTTATACCACGATACTAAGTTTGAAATGACGGGGCTCTCTGGGCCTCTAATATACAATTTATTTATTTATTTATCTTTCATACCGCTTCAAGTAAAAACCAATTTTCGTCACAACCTAAAAAGCAATTAGGAACCCGCAGTACAAATTTATAATCCCTTTGTCCTAGACTCACAAGTTTAGCGAAGATGGAAATGCGAGCAGTGGATATGAATTGTTGATGTTGTTTACTGCTATTTGCAGTATGTAAAGTACACTCATTCAGCAAAAATTGTCCAGTTCTCCTACAGCCTGCTTAAGGTAATCAAATAACTAACATAAATATTCCTCATCAATTTTGACGATCAAAGTAAAAGAATATTTATCAAAATCCGGCCTGACGTAATCGTTTTGTTTGTGTACCATGATTTTTCTACTTTATTTAGTGTTTTTAAGATGTAACAAAAGAAACAAAATGCTGAAAATCGCAGGTAGGACATGATATTTTTCGGCCTATAACCGTGTATAGATTAGATATGAAGGTCAATAAACTATATACATCCACATGGCATACTGAAAATCTTTAAAGAATAAGTCTACTCGCAACTTTTGACACCAATGTGTGCCAAACTACCTAAACTTTACGACGGTGCACACCCTCAAATCAGACTGCCAGATCCTAAGTTTTCATGCAAATAGATTATTATTTTCTTATTTTGATTTCTTTAAAACGAAGATACACCGAATGGAAGCATGAATCCCAATGAATACATACAATTACGTTTTTGCTGCAATATAATATTAAAAAAAGTAGCACGTATGACAAAGTCGAGTTCGACCTACCTAAAATCCCAACAGGTGCATCAAAAATCCTGTCATTAACAGGAGAGTATAATGAAGGTTCCAAAGTATCCTGTCGAATACCATGTTATGCAAGTCACATATGTCATCTTTGGTTTAAGTTTAAAAATCAAGATGAGCAATCCTTTGGCAACATAGAATATTTTAATAACAGAAACACAACCTATAAACGTCTTATAAAGGTGTTCACTAATCGAATCCTACCGGAAAATTTTTCATCATTATAGAACAATTTCTATGTCCTTACCTCCAATTACTCAATATCGCCAATATTTAGAAGAAGCTTTTTAATTTAAAAACACATATGAACTCTTCGTGAACGCTTGAAACGCCGCAAATTAGTGATAGAAATGAAAAAGATACTTGCAGTTGGAGAGAACAATCTGGTGATTTACAGGGGACGCGTGATACAGAGAAACGCAACCTTGCTCTGGAACCAGCCCATGCTCATGATGGCGGTGGCAAAGTAGCATTGGCAAACTCGAGACAAACAGAATTCGGCTCTGCTGACTGCTGCATACTTAAATTTCTGTATACCAACGCCCAAAGTCTGTTTTCGAATCTCAAAGAACTAAGAATTCAGGAAGCCGTTCTATCTCCCGATATTATAGCAATCCCAGAAACATGGCTGTCACTGAGCATTACCGATTGCGAAGTAGCCTTATCCGGGTAGCAGCTGTTCAGGAGAGACCGCACCCACCGCCAGGGTGGAGGAGTTTCGATGTATGTTAAAAGCAATTTCACAGTGTGTGAAATGACGGAGAAGATTAGCAATGGTATTGAGGCTATTTTGCTGAAAATAAAGACGCGGAGATCGCAGTCCCTTGAAGTTATGTTTCTCTACCGGCCACCGGGGACACACACCGACGCTGATACTTGTTTGTTGGAGAACATAAAGGAGATAAGTAGTCGACCTGATTTTGTTCTCATGGGTGACTTCAATGCACCCAGCATTCGATGGAATGATCTGCAGGCGCAGAGCTCAAAGTTTTTCTTCGATCATCGTATTTTTCATTCAACATGTATTTGTTCCAACGACAGCACGTGGAGGACACCAGGCTAGTTGTTTAGATCTCGTCTTCACTAAAGATCCTGACAGTATAGACGAGTTACACGGCCTACCTCCACTTGGTTGAACTGATCATGCAGTACTTTCATGGGAGTACGGTTTATATTCGGTGCCATCTGCAATAAATGAATCCAGACCCAATCTAGGGCGAGGAGCCTTTTGCAAGATGAGAGCTGAGGCATCACGAATAGACTGGGATCTTCTCTTCTTCGGGAATGTTACTGAGGACTGGAATTTATTTAAGGAGAGTTTTTTGAATCTAATAAAATGCCACTGTCCACCATCACAGCTTAGGATATCTAACAAACCAGAGTGGTTAACAAGGGATCTAAAAAGAGAGATTAACAGGAAAGGAAGGCTTTGGAAGAAATTTTGCCAATTCAATGAAAATTTAGCCTTGCAAGCATACAAAACTCAAAGGAACAAGGTTAAAAGCTTGATCTTCAAAAGCCGACAAGATAACAAGAGGGATTTGCTCCAGAGAGCAGTTCACAATCCCGAATTTCTCTACTGCGATGTAAGAAAAAGCACACGTAACAGGAACCCGATTCCTGTTATGAGAAACGATGATGGTTTCGAGATATCAGAAATAAAAAACAAAGCTGAACACTTTTCTCAGTTCTTTCAGTTGGTTTTTACCAGAGAAGCTGTTTTTATTCCATTTATTTAGGAGACTATGGGAGCACCAATTATTCAGGATATGCTCTTTCGAGAAGAGGTGGTCTTTGAAGAACTTAAAAGCCTGAAGGTATGCAAATCCCCTGGCCCCGACGAGATTCCAGCAAAGCTACTCCTCGAACTTGCTCGAGAGCTGGCCAAACCGCTATCCTTTCTGTGCCAGAAATCTTTCGATACGGGAATTCTTCCTACCGACTGGAAAACAGCCCACATCGCACCACTTCACAAAAGTGGTAGTCGTGCATTTGCTACAAACTACAAGCCTGTCAGCCTGACCTCAATCTGTTGCAAGGTTATGAAGAAGGTTGTCAAAAAGGAATTGATGATTTATTTAGAAACCCGTAACCTCTTATCGACTGCACAATACGGCTTTCGTAGGGGAAGATTGTGTGTTACGAACTTACTTATACGATGCAAAGCTGGACAAAAGCACTCGATGCAAAAGACTCTGTGCATGTGGCCTACATTGATTTCCAGAAGGCCTTCGATAGTGTTCCACACCAGCGTCTCCTTTACAAGTTGTGAATGTTTGGTATTGGAGGCAAACTTCTTACGTGGATTAAGAATTTTCTCGTTGGTCGTTCCTAAGTGGTCTGTGTAGGCGGATTGCTAACAAAGTGCACAGTCATCAAGCGTGGAGTCCCACAAGGTTCAATGCTCGTACCGATCCTGTTTCTCTTGTTCATTAATGATTTTGTACAGGAATTGGACTGTAAGTTTTCTATGTTTGCGGACGATATAAAAGTCTGGAAAGTTATCCACAATTCTGCCGATGGAGACGATTTCCAAGAAAATCTTCGTCGATTGGACGAGTGGTCCCGCAAATGGCTCTTGTCCTTCAACTCAAACAAACGCACCCTGCTAGGTCTGGGAAATCGAAATCACGTCACTGATATGCGACCCTACTATTTGAACGGTTTGCCACTCCGAGAAGCACACACACACAGAAGGATCTTGGAGGTTGGATGAAAGACAACCTGAAACATTCTACGCAATGTTGCAAGGCAGTTAAATCCGCCAATTCAATACTGTACGCTATCAAGCGGGCATTTAAAGTTTCCAATGAAAACTGCTTTTCTAAAGTCTTTGGTACGTTTTATAGGCCACACCTTGAATATGCGATCAAAGTCTGGTGACCGTGCTCAAAAGGGTGCAGCGGCGAGCCATAAAATTAGTAAGAGGTCAAGGTGAACTACCATATCAGATTCGTCTAAATAACCTTAAGCTCTATCCTCTGAGTTATAGGCAGTTGCGCGGAGACATGATACAAACCTTCCGTATCGTGCGTGGCATGGATTGCGGCCTCCTATGTGATGACTTTTTCCAACTTGCCACTACGAATAATCTCCGAGGTCATCCATTCAAACTAAGTGTGCCCCAAGTAAGATTGGATGGAGGAAGTATTTTTTCACCAACCGTGTCGTGGAACCGTGGAATAACCTACCTGAGACGATTGTTGTGTCCCAGTCTGTAGATACACTCAAACATCGGCTTGACATACATATGCTGCAGCACCATGAAGACTGTGTGGCTTCTTAAACTTAACAGTGCTTAGACAGTGCCTTGCCGGTGCTAACCAAATATAAAACTCTTAATAAATAAATTCTTAATTCTTAACAATATCAGTGAGTTAAAAGGGGTAGCCTCCAGTCGCTGTTTAGCAAAAAAGTTCTAAACTGGTGTTAAACTACTACACAAGAAGAAGTTAATACGAGGTCAAGACGTTTGATGAGGACTTGGTACAATGTGGCTGTCAAATTTTGCTGGTCAACTTGTCAAGCTTTCTTATTTAAAACACTTCCGGCGCATAAAGAACATACACAATTTTTTTATTTACAGGAAAAATTTCTAATATTCTTTGTGCAAACTAACTCCCACCGTTCTCTATTTAGCCACCACATCTTCATTAATGACGCTTGCCTTCTGACTGTACTTCCGATACTAACAGCTTAAACCGTAACGTCCTTCTGGTTGGACCCTGTTCGAATTATTTAGTTTGTTTTTAGCATGTTCTACTTCGCTGTATTAAATTGTAGACTGCAATCATCATTCTCATGAACTAAGCATTTGTAACTTCCAAGTGGGTTCGAAAGCTGGATTTCATAAGATGCTTGATTATCTGCAGCAATGCATATGGACGGGCGCTCTTGGATTACTTTCTCATTTTTGTGATAATGTGAAGGTCCACACCTATGTTCCGCTTGATGAGACCCCACACAAATTTGTATATGAAAATACTCCTATATCCAAAGCTCATTAGTGTAATCGAGAGGGCTATTTTAAAACATAATTTTAAAATACCGGAGCATATGCAAGTACTTAAAGTTTTAGGAGGAAGTGCTCCTGGTACTGAAAAATCCAAAGGTCTGATCACCTTTACCCAAAGAGGAATCTTAATGGTTAATAATGAATTTTCTTTAAGCCGAGAGCAACAGATTGCGGAATGAAGACTGATTGGAGTCAGGCATTTGTCCAAATATTGGCTGCCTTAGTCGGATTGTTCTTAGTAGAAAATATCAACAGTTTCGTGTCAAATGTTGTTGGCAGTTGTGAGCCATTCAAATGGCAAATCATACGGTTTCACGATGGGGTTCAGCCTACTTGTATAACATTGCACTAGTTCACGTTAAATGGTGAAACCCGTTATTTGTGTAAATATAGTTGAGGGTTACGTGCGTAGCCTTGGATGAAAATTTTCGAGTCGGTCTAGGTTTGCTTGAAAGCGCGGTTTGTCCAATGTAGTTCCGATAAAGTTTCGAATCCTGGTATCCTCGATAAACATAGTGTCATCCCAATTCAAATAATTAACGCAATTGTTTGCGTAAAAAGTGAACAGATTCCGATCAGAAACACAGCAATGGTAAAACGGAACTGTCAACCGAACTCTCACCGAGAAATGGTCACCGATAAATACAGGCTGAGATCGGCCGATTAGGAAGCTTCGGATGCACATCAGAAATTTCCTGCTTACTCTTGCGTGGCTGAGGTTGGACAGAAGCGAATAGTGAGGCATATTATCAAAGGCCTTATTGAACTCGATATCTACTGCATGCACGTATTTTATCCAATTACCCCCGAAGTTCAACGTTATAATTAGTGGATTACAAACCAATGTAATATCGAGGAACCGCCTCAAATACCAGGAGGACCCTTTCAAAGAAGAAGGCAAAGTGGGTTTCTGAAAAAACAATTTATTTTGGGTTGACAGAAAACAATGGATCCCTAGCTCCTAAACTTTCG
>WEDG01005340.1:0-21586 GCA_017591395.1 Schistocephalus solidus
AGAGGTGCTAGCTGCAGCGCAAGGCTACTATTACTGTTAACTGATATGCACAAACTAGCCGCTGCAAAATGTCAAGATGCTGATGTAGGTCATCAGAGTGGTGGTCTGGGCATCAGTCACTTTGAAAGAAAATAATCTTCATCTAGGAGGTATTGCGGTAGATGCCAAAATTTTTCAAAGCCGACGTGCCTTGTTGCAGAGGTTTTTGGGTTAAGGGCTAGGTTCTACAGCTTAAAGCCACTTCATTTATTTGCACTTGGAAAAATACAAAAGTACCGGTTGATCGTCCCTAGTGACCTTGTCTGTGATTGGAACGAAACGGAGGGCCAATGCCCCTCCATCCAATGAAGCTTATGTGAGCAGCGAAGTTCTTTTCCAAAATAATTCCAACCATTGAGGCATGCATCCATTTTTTGACAAGCAATGTTAATGACCAATGACCAGTACAATGTTAATGGGTTCATTCTCCAACTGCCCTTCAAGAAACCATTTCGGCATTCATGCTTAAGTAAAACTACGCCAAAGTAATGCTCCACCGCGAACCATGTTACCAGAATGCAGTCCTACGTTAAAAATTATGTTCAAATGTCCCGACACGCATCCTCCATTTGTCTTCCAAATATGTTTGAGACCTTAATCTTCTCGCCAATTTCTAATCGGAATACCTAAATTTTGAGGAACATCAATTTTGACGGGCAATAAGGAGCTCACACTTTGTCATATTGGTCTATTAATGAAACATTAGCCTGTAAAGGTCGGCTTGGATGGTATTGGGTTTTATTCAAGATGTTATTGGGCTATCAAAATAGGGGTAAACGGTCGAGTGAGCAGAGGAGTTTGCTATCGCACATAGCAACCCTGGCAAATGGTCTCGCATATTACTTTCAACTGTTGCATGGGAGGCTTACTTATACCAATTATTCTAATCTTCCGTTTACCCGATAAATTTCGGAAAAATACTGACTAATACGTCACAGACAACCGAAAGATATAGACCCGAGAGATCAAGCAAGGCAGATATCGTGAATATTCATGTCACGGGATTGTAGTATTTCTCCTGTGTATGGTCTGCCCAAAGCCAATTGTGTCAACGTTAAAACAGAGACAACATCGAAGGATACCCTCGTTTCATCTGCTGCTATATTATTTTATCATAATTTGCTTGCGGCTCAATCCGAAAATATTTCAGTTACAATAGGATGCTGGCTTTCGAACATCCTACATTCTGAACGCCATCAAAATAGTAAACTCTGAAGAAATGGCTACTCAGAATTTAGCTTGCTAACTAGCTACTTTAAGATCTTGTAATTTTATGCAACAATTATGGATACTATTTTTTAACGAGTACTTCGGGATTGCGAACAGATCATAGCTATGCTCGCTTCGGTTTGTCTGAGGGATTTGTAATAGTACAATTTTAATATCTTTATTACAGCCCCTTAAATGGATGCTCTCGTGTGAGCTTTCCCAGTCGTCCAGGAGAACATCATCAGCGACAATGACAGTGAAGAAATTGAACTGTGCGGTAGTCAAAGCAAGATGGAAGGTTGTAGGAGGATTTGTGCGTGACTGGTCTACGTTCAGAGCAGGCTGGTGGTGTGCCGAACAGGCTAGAAACTGGACGCTCTCGTTGGCCGCATGGGTCTATGTACTGGGGATCAGGCTAGCAGAGACCTAACTCCTGGATGTGTGTAATTAAATATGCTGTTCGAAGATTGATCTCCAGGGTGTCATCAGCCATGAAGTTAACATTTAACGTATGCCGGGAAATTCGATATTGCTTAGTACTCTGTGCCAATACCCGTCATTGTGAGCTGACATCGCGTTCAAATTTAGTGTAGCCTGTGGTTGTTTACAATGTTTATACGGAATCTATTTTAATATTCCGGAACAATCTAGTTCCTTGCACGTTTATTTAAACACCTGTTGTCTCATGCATAAATGCACAAATCCCTACGGTACCCATTTCTTAAAAAACACTTTGAACATAAAACGAAGTTCACCTTGGCACAGTTCTCTGTCCGAACAGTTATGTGTTTGCTCAACTAAGGATGGTGCTTCGGTTTGTCTAAGAAATTGGTAATAGCACTATTTGACGTCTTCAATTAAATCGAAAGTATATCTGTAGCTACGTGGTGTTAGCTGACGTTAAACAGGCTTTAGTTTATCTGCTTACCACTTTGCTATTGCATGATAAGGAGATTTTTACATGTCTAAAATCGGACAAAGTGGTGAGCCTTCCTTTTGGATCTTTGGTAGACCATACAGTTGAGGTATCTGTGTTCCTAATGGTTTGAGGCCATCGAGGTTACATTCGCTTAGAAAACCACCTGCATGAAGTGTTTTAAGCAGTCAGTCAAGTGTGCATCTACTTCATCGGAGCAATACTTTTCTATATGTACTTTCATAAATTTATTTTGGTTGAATAGTATGGAGTGCATCCTCCTAACATGGTACGATCGTTCATTATAACGATGTCTGTTCCTTTTCCCAGTCTTGTTTCCAGGATTTCTTGGTTCGCTTGAAGCTGTTTTAATTACTCTACATGGGCTTTTGTTAGCGCTCCCCTAACTTACAGTCTCTTGTAGAATTCACAAGCCTTGATTTAAAGTGTTGAACGCTCTCTGCTGATACGGGCATTAGGTCGTTAGTTTGTTTCCAGAGATTCTCGAATTGAGTAAGCTTTTGATGAGGCAAGTAACATTTTGGACCTTGGGAAAATGCTTCAAGCTACGTTTTATCGAGTGGCATAGAGGAATGACTGTGGACGTACCGATCGGGACCTTTTAGAAAACGTGATAAGGGCATTATTTCTTGCACACTTTGAAGAAGTGACGATGTTTTTGCCTCCACGTTTTCTTTCTGTGGTTTGCGTATAGCTGCTAAATTCGTTTCTTTCGTCTTCTGTCAGGCTACCCAGAACAAAAGCACGTTGACACACGTGACGCTCTAGTTCTTCTATTTTTATTCGAGTGCATCATTTCAGTAGACAATTTTGCCCACCGTAACTTAATGGATGAGCCCGTCTTCTATGTGGGACTTTGTGTGCAATGTTGTCGAATCCTTTTCACCTCCCTCGCCATCACGAGTACAAAAAGAAGCAACTCGTCGAACCTGAATCTGTGCCAGCAGTCAACAAAACGTAAAGAACAACTTATTTTCTAATGAACGTCGTTATCTGTAGCTATCGGATTCAGCTGGGAGCAACCACTGGTCGCATGAGTAAAATGTGTGTTAAGAGAGGACAGAAAGTGTGGTATATACGAATGAGTCCTTTTATGGCATGGTTGTGCTACGTGCAGTTGCCAGATTTACCCGCCTAAGAACACGCATAAATACTTTTTTTCAAAAAAACAAGTTTTTACTCATTTCACTGGCCTAACGAGGCTGTGGAATTACAGTGACAAACGGGTTATTCTAAATCTACTTAGGCATACTGAACCTGAACACAAACGGCTCACACACAAGCGTGTCTTATTAAGTCAAATTGGCGCATTTGGTTTAATACATGCTCACGTCATACTTGCGAACCGGCAGTTAAGAAATTAAAACCTTTCGAGAACTTGTTCTCGGAAAGCACAAAGTTAGCCTTTAATCTGAGGAAATATTTTCTCAAAATTCATATCGTCCAGCTCGAACGAACAGATTCGTAATTGGGACACTACTGACGTGGTCACCTTGGCCAACATTCGACTCGCACGCGAATTCCTCGGTGTTTTTGTAGTCAAATACAGACAGAATCAACCACCTCGTTAGTCTAGATGTCCAATAGGTTGTCTCCGAGCACTGTCCACTTACTTGCAACCACAGTGAAAACAACGGCTGCTATTTCACGCCCGGACATGCCAACACGTTATTCTCTGCTTCCCCACGAAGATTGATCGCCAAGGTGTTATCAGCCATGAAGTTAAAATTTAAAGTATGCCGGAAAATTCGATACTGCTTAGATGTATAATTACTGCTTTTTAATTTTCTCATTAAATAATCGCAAACGTGGGCTTATCATCGATCAAATTTACGTTGAAGATGGAAAGGTCAGGTTCTCTCCCTTTCTAAGACGTCCTCCTAAACATAAGACCTGACGGCAGCATCCGAAGTAGCGTTTATCGAAAGAAAACCTCGTCAGTTTGGCAGTTTCGTACATCTCAGACAGAAACACAATCTAGTCCGTTGCTTAGTGCATACTCAGATCATAGGTACCAACTTATAGCCCAGATACGTGGTTCACCTGTATTCTGACGCTTAATAAGACATCTACGAGAAGTCTGGTACATCAGCGAGTGCCGCAGACATACCTGCGTGCTTTCTGTTAGATACTGCAGTTTACAAATTACTGCTATTTAATTCCCTCATAAATTAATCGCAACTTGAACTAAATCAGTCTTTTTGAATGCTTATTGGCGTAGACTGATGGATGCTATGAATATTTGGGCCGACATCTATCATCCACAGTGTTATAACTTCGCAATATTCATTTAACTGCTAGCAGGCATCCAGTATTAGTATTTTACAAATTACTGCTTCTTAATTTCCTCAGAATTTTATCGCTTACTGGGAGTAAATCAGTCTATGTGAAGGCCTTAAGGCTTATAGATAATTCTGGTCCCTGGGAGCATGGGAGCAACGACACTTGGCCCACGATAACTGGTTAAGCAAAGTCGGCTATGCTGCAGTAATCAGAGTGACTTGGAATGCAACGTTTGTACCTGGGTAAATGCATGACTTTTCTCTCAAGATTCGGCTTTTCAGCCAGTTCTTTAGTGTTCTCTATGCACTGCCTGATGACAGGTTATCTACCAGACATGGTCATATCAGTTTCCCTTGCCTTGCCAGTCGCGTTATTCTGCCCTGAGCCTTTTAGTCATCCGGGTGTGCATCCTCGGCGGCTATGAGAGTGCAAGCATTGCACTGTGTAGCGGTCAAAGCACGAAGCTAGGATGCAGGAGGTTGTGTGCAACTGCCGTGTACGCTCACATCATGTTGGCGGTGTACCACATTGCCTAGGATTTGTGACGTGCTACTTGGCCGCATGAGTAACATGTGTGTTAGGACAGGACAGTAAGTGTGGTATATACGAATGAGTCCGTTTATGGCATAGTTGTGCTACGTGCAGATGCCAGATTTACCCGCCTAAGAACACGCATAAACACTTTTTTTTAAAAAAACAAGTTTTTACTCATTCCACTGGCCTAACGAGGCTGTGGAATAACAGTGACAAACAGGTTATTCTAAATCTGCTTAGGCATACTGACCCTGAACTCAAACGGCTCACACACAAGCGTGTCTTATCAAATCAAATGGGTGCAGTTGGTTTTATACATGCTCACGTCATACTTGCAAACCGGCAGTTAAGAAATTTAAACCTTTCGAGAACTTGTTCTCGGAAAGCACAAAGTTAGCCTTTAATCTGAGGAAATATTTTCTCAAAATTCATATCGTCCAGCTCGAACGTCAGACGATATTTTTCAAGCCATTCTTGCAAAGCCTACAATCGCGATAATCATAGTAAGGCCGTATTCTCTATATTTGTTAAGTTTCCTCCCACCGAGGTTTAAATAGATCATCTCTCAGCTCTTACGCAAGGTCGTTTGTCCACGCAACCTTCGATATACGAGTTCGAACTCTTTCTTCAAGATCGATAAGAGCCTGCATTTATAAGTGGTGCAGACCAGCATTCCAACTCTTGATTGACAGGTTAAATACAATGGACCGAAAACAATGTATTGTGACCGTCTTGCTGTGAGTAAATAAGTGTTTACAAGAAAAATGCATGGACATGATATTTTATGCAGTTTTCCCTTGATATCTACATTATACCTAACCTGTATTTGAGAAACAAGCGATGTTCTTTGGATTTAATGATTCACAGCATGCATTTGTTTGAGGAGAAAAGCCTGTTTCACATCCAAAATTAAACTTCATTCTAGTTTTCACTGCTCCATCATATACATGTTCTAGTGGCTAGATCCTAGCACGTTTCTCGTTCCATAGGTCAAAAGGGCAATCACCGCGAATACTACAACAGCCATTAAACAGATAGTTTATGTTGTCCATTGCTTTGCTCTGATTACTGGCCAGTTGCTTCTCAATAAAGCGTTAGAGCTTGAGTGCTTTAACCGGACTGCATTTTCAAAGGCCGGGTTATCCTCTGTGCTGCTCGTAGCGCAGGTCAGCTGCACTGCTTTTAGAAAACGTCAAGAACATCATTCAAAATTGTCGAAATATACGACGAAGAATAGGATGGCATACTCTCCCATTAAATATCACTCTACCCTTCTTATTTTTAAAGAAGAAATGGGCCTTGAATTAGGTTAATTGTTTGAATAGTTTTAAATTTAGGACAAGTTTATACTAAAAATACTGGGGCTACTTTTAATATTTGGGCAGTTATTCATAACCCTGCACTCCTTTGCCATTTGTAAATGTGCCAATCCTCCAGCCACGCCCACCGCATGACAGTAATCGCTTTTTAATGCGGCAATAAATGATCGCATCTGTTATTTGCCTTTACTTCCATTATTTCTCAATGCAGTCCAAAACAATACAAAATGATTTATTTGTTTACCCAAATTTCCCTCGCTATCGGTCAGCCGAATTGGCACGAGTCCCTTGTCCGCAAAATGTGGTCAACCTACCCAATTGGTTCCCTCATTCACACAGTAGTCCATAATCAAGAGGTTACCCGGAACAGGAAATACTTCTATGTCATCTATAAGACGATCTTCAGCCTCAGGTTCCCTTCTTGATGGTCAGGAGATGGTCAGACCTTTAAGGCTAGGTGATGCTGGTATATTAATAGCGAGCCAGACAGTATTGGGACGACATGCAAACAAATGAAATCAAATGTGAGTTTGATTTGTTTGCGTGGTTTGATTACGGTATACGTTTAGACCCAATTTAAGGAACCTAATTTGCCCTCATTCAAATTGGTCGCATCCAACAAATGAGTGGAGGACGCTGTAATGCTTCGTATATTTATATGACTGGATTGGCTGTAGATCCTTATAAACACATCGTCCAAAATAAGCTTTCCACCGTAGCTTATTGAATGGGTTACACCGGTTATTTCCCACACAGCATGTCCTTTTGCCCTAAAGGTGTGTGAGGGGCAGCAATCAAACTGCATGAACCTGGTTCTCATAAAATCGTTGGACGTGTTTGATGAGGTACAATGTCTAACTCCCCAGGGTTTTAATGATCATTTTCAAATCAGTCGGCTTAATCCGATCTTTTAGGTGCCCGAACAGCCAACTCATGTTTGAAGAAATCACAGAGAAACCAAGTCAAGCGATACATCATCCGGACACGACAAGATTTCAAAGAGCCTTTTAAAACAATGCAATGGAAATTCATTATTTATATTACAGTTCAACAAAATGAGCACGCAAAACAGGAGCCCCACCACTTTTTTGTAGGACAAGCGAAGATGTTGAGATACGTGAAAATGGAGAAAACGATGACTGCCCCTCATAAATTGTTTAATGTATCTGTGCGAATTAAAGCCTGTTTGTTTCCCAAAAACTGCAAGAAAGGTAAGGGTTCGACACTGGTGGCTTTCTCTATTGATTAATTGAATGAACCAAATCACTGGATGTAAATTACATAACGCACAAATTCTGATAGAGGTGCCCTGCGGAACTAGCCAACCTCCATGCTCTTACATTATGCCCATTTGACCCACATTAACAGCATGGCAACACTGGTCAAGTGGTCTCGTATAATTGCTTTCATTTGTTGTTTGTGGAGTTTTCCTTAAACCAATTTTTCCGATTTAACGTATACCCGATCGATTTTTGAAAAAAAACTGACAAATACTCAAAGACAACCAAAGTATATAGATCATAGAGATCAAGCAAGGCAGATATCGTTAACATTTATGTCACGGTTGCTCGCTTTCTGCCGACGAATTCACCGGTTGTTGTCTGCAGAGACGGAGCCATGGTCATCAAGCATTACAGCAGCGATACACTGCCCACGAAACCTGCTTAAAAGCTCGACCTTTCTGTCGAGTTTCGGATTTTCAGTCAATTCTTCAGTGCTCTCTATTCACTGGCTGATTATGGGCAGTAAGCCAGATATTCCAGTCTCCTTTACCTTATCGGTCACGTACTTCTGCCCATACTCTTAGCCGATGTGAGGCTGTTGGCAGGGTTCTATGGTGAACCCCAGGGCACAACGGGACGAGTGGTTCGTGTAACAGATGGGTGATTCCCTATCAAAACCTGCAAGACAAGGAGCTCGTCTGGCAGTTGGTACAGCGTTCTAAGCAACAGGTCGCGAGCTTTACCATCAGGCACCGTAGCACCTGGGGTTGGGTTTGGCTGGCTGATGACGACTTATAAGCCATAAATGGCCATGCCAGTCCCCCTTGTCTTGGTCGATCACGGTATTAAGGTCCAGTCTTCACAAATTCAAATGACTATCGGTGAATGATAATTATACACGCGTATACTTAAGCTTATATTTCTTCATCCCAATTATTGGAATTATTTAAAAGATGTACGCAGATGCCTACGCAAATCAATGCAAAAATGTGTTCATGAGTCTAACTGATTCGATCTACTTTCATGGATCTTAACGGAAAATTACTACTTCGTTGCCGCACGCAAAAATCAATATAATCGAAAATTCTAACCCTGTGTCTCATAAGTGCTTAATTATAAATAAGACCTTATCTTCTTCTGCTACTTCTTTGTCATGTTCCTTTAAATTTTTACTGATTTCTCAAGTGAAACCTGCAGCGCGATGTGAGAAAATTAACCAGTTAATTTTAGTTCAAAAATATGCGGTTCACATACCCATGGATTTCCTCAGCCTTTCGGATCATCCAGGCATCCTGCATCTCTCACAGCCGTTTTCGTACAAGGCGCCGGCATCTGAAGAAGGCTGCTTTGGTGGCATTAATTCGACGGTCCATGTAGGCTTTGTGTAGTTCATTCTTCTCCACGAGTAAGTTGCTGATGTCGGCGTCATTGTCGTCAAACCAGTCCTGGTTTTGACGGCGTGTGCATCCGAGGACTTCGAGGGCGGTGGAATGGATGACATTTCGCTGTTGGCACCATCGTGTTTCCACGGTGCCGCTATTATCTGGAGAATGCAGGTTCTCCAGTTTCTCGGTTATTTGGTTGCTGAGAGCAAAAGAGTGAGCGAGCAAATTTAACAAATGAGTATTTAACTTACCTGGCTTTCGCTTACCTTGGGGCCTTCGTCGGGGTTGCAGTCGAAGCCTCATCTGGGAGATGACAAGACGGTGATCTGTCCAACCATCGGCATCGCGGATCACCTTGGTTACCAGCACGTCCTGTCGATCTCGCCTCCGGACGAGAACATAGTCCAGCAGCTGCCAGCGCCGTGACCGAGGGAGGTATGTAGCGAAGTCTGATAATGAAGAGTAAAGGATTGGTTGTTGGTGAAAATCGGTAACAACCGTGAAGCAGCTGTCTGCTTCTTGTCTGTTGCATCCTTAGCAACATACCTACGTATTATACGTGGCATGTGTCCTATGGCTTAACGTTCTTTACCAACAGTAGAAAACTGCCCCGTGGGCAGAATAGAATGGAGTATGATCCTTACCACATCAGTGTGGTTCACGCGCTTTCTTGACATCTATATATCCCTCACTGCATAAGGCATATGGCGTGCTGACGATCAGTTTACAACGATGAAACAAATGGCGGCGTTTTGACTGTTGAACCATTAGCAACATACCTATGTAAGAAATATATGTAAGCTACTTAAAATAACTAAAAGTTGCATTAAATAAAACTAATCCAAAGTAGGAATTTTAAACACCAGAATAAAGGTAGCTAGCCGTGATAGACCTTCTTAGCTGGTCAAGCCGAAAATGGCTTTAACGCACGGAACTCAGATAATTATTATTTGCACAATTTTCAGCAGCACCTCACGAGCTCAATTGGTGTGATATTATAAATTTCCTCAGTAAGCAGGCGGTTTGTTCGTGGTTAGGAAAACGCAAACCGGAAGGAGAACTTGCTCCGACAGTTTTGAATCTCCGACAAGCTTGATTTAAAGGTCATTTTGAGTTAAAACGCTTTCTGAAATGCCAGATGAAAAAGGCATAGAGCAATCTGCAGGCAACTGAACAATTGGTTTCACCCAAAGGTCCTTTTTCACGCATCGATGGCCTGCAAGAGGGCAACTTCGCAACAAAACCCAGCAGTGAGACAGTGAGGGTTAAAAGTACAACCAAGGGCTGGAATGCGCAACACGTGGACACACGCGATCTCTGCACACACCCGCGACAGTTCGACCGTCGATTACAACGAGGTCCACAGAAGGGTGGCGCAGGGACGGTGACTTGCGCGTGATTTAGTTTAAAGTGATAATAGACTTGCGCTGCATCTACCGCACTCTCTCCTCCTCCACCACCTATGTCCGGTGTCAAGACAGAGTCAAGAAGGTCGGAGATTGGAGAGGGCGCAGGTGGCTGGTGCGGCTGGGGCCCCTAGGTTCTCCCGCCCCTAGGCGTGCCACCACACCCCCATGTCCGCCATTTGTTATTGGAGCGCAACCCGAATAACGCCTGCCATGCCCTGCTGTGGCCCCCACGTAAATCCGATGCATCTACCACGTGGCCCGTTTAGGGGCGCACACACACACACGACAGTTTGACGGTCTTAGTCCGACGATGTCAATTGTATGCTCCATGGAAGGGTGGTGCATGGACGGTGACATGCGCGTGATTTAGTTTAAAGTGATAGTACACTAACACTGCATCTACCGCACTCACTCCTCCTCCCCTACCTATATCCAGTGTCAAGACAGAGTCAAAAAGACCGGAGAAAGCAGAGGACGCAGGTGGCTGGCGCAGCCGGAACCGCTACTGGGCGTACAAATAAAAAAGGCTCGGATCCCATGGAGTGGAAGTGCTATTAAGACCACAGTAAGAAGGAGCCATTGCAGCCTGTCTCTCAGTACAACAGTCAGTCACTCCACTAAAAACACACATTGGTCTGACCACGTGGTCCGAGTTATCACGTCAGTTGGTAACCTTCCAAACCATGGCATTTAGCGCACCGTGATAGTTTCAAGCACGTCAGATTGTTTATTATGAGGAACCTTCGCTGAGCCATCAACCTCAGGTCTTTCCCCCACCCCCACAATCAGGCCACAGCCCGAGCTGGTTAGTTGTGTAATGCGGGAGTTTCCGCTGCCGCTGGCGAACTCGTCCACGTGTACTTGGTACATAACGTGGTCCCCCAAACAGATGCACCAGGATTTCACAGAATGGGGGGTTTAACGGCTTATATCTCACATGTGTGAGACAGCCAGAGGTCACGTCAAGAAGGAGCCATCGAAGCCTGACTCTCAGACCAACAGTCAGCCACTCCAAATAACACACATTGGACTGACTGTGAGGTCTGAGTGTAATTTTCAGTTGGCGACCTTCCAACCCATGGCACTTATCGCTACCGCACTCTCTCCTCCTCCCCCACCTGAGCCCGGTGTCAGGCTCAGGTGGCTGGCGCGGCCGGAGCCACCCCTGGGTGTAACACCACACCTGGCTAGGATCCCACGGAGTGGGAGTGCCATAAAGGCCACATTGAGAAGGAGCCATTGCAGCCTGACTCTAAGTCTGCCAGTCAGCCACTCCACACAAAACACAAATCGGGCTGACCACGTGCTTCGAGTTATCCCGTAAGTTGGCAACCTTCCAAGCCACGGCCTTTAGCGCACCGTCATAGTTTCAAGCGGGTCAGATTGTTTATAGTGAAGAAATTGCGCTGAGCTGTTGACCTCACTCTCTCCCCCACCCCCACAATCATACCACCGTCCGAGCCATTCTGTTGTCTGATGTGGGAGTTGGTTCATTGGCTTACGTTTCGGCTTACCCGTCTTCGCGCGCCACAACACGACCTGGCCCCCATAACGCACACACCAGCATTTACTTACTCAGGGGATATGGAGGAGCCATTGCCGTCTGACTCCCAGTCCACTGGTAAGCCACTCAACACACACAGCACGAACACTCGGCTGACGGCGTGGTCTGGCGTAAGCGTCAGATTGGCAGCCTTCCAAGCCACGGTTTCTAGGAAACCGTGCTTTTATCAGGTACATTATGATGATTGTGAGGGTGTTGTCTATGTATTAGTGTACTTGGTGTGCGCTGATGTGGCTTAGCCTCCAAGGGTTTACCGCAGGTTGTCGTGGAGGCGCATGTGTCCTAATAGGCCCATGCGGTGTGTAAATGCGCGGGAGCAGTGAGGGCAGTGGAGTCGGGCATGGCGACTGGATGTCGGAGCCCCAGGCACTGGTTTACCAGCCTCCATGCGTGAGTTTACGTTGCGGGCGCAGTGTGGGCAGGAGACCTCGGTAGAGGCTGGAGGGATGTCATTCATGGTAGTGGATTGGCAGTGGTGGTAAGAATGGGAGTAGCGGAGGGTGTGTATGGTGTATCGGTGTTGTCGGTATTGCGGTGAATTCCGCTGTCATGGATGCGCATGTGACCGAATAGGCCCAAGCGATGATTGAATGCGCGAGGACAGTGAGGGCAGTGAAGGTGGCGATCTCTGCTGTGTGTTGGTGCTCCAGGCACTGGTTCACCAGTCTCTGTACGATGGATTCGCAAGTGACCGACCAGGCCGATGCGTGAGGTGAATGTGCGGTCGCAATGAGGACAGTTTAGGAGAGAGTCCCCATCGCGGATCGTGGTGGTTGCGGTGGTGGTGATACCAGGCGATGAATATTGGGATGTGGTCTCTATGATGGTGGGAGTAATGGAATTGATGTCAGAAGTGAGAGTGGGGGAATCCGAAGGCAGGTTGGTAGAATTTGACGTAACAGTTGGAATTGTCAGATTGTTGGTGCATTGCTTCCGAAGATGTCCAACCAAGCCGATTCGCGCGCGCAAGATGCGTTGACAGCACGGGCATTTTCGCAGGGCCTGGGCATTGACAATTTTGGTCCGGGGCGCTGGTGAATTTCATGTCACTCTTTTGGACATGGCGGCGGCAATCCGTTTATCCTCATAGATTGCTGCACCAATCTTTACGGATCTTCTCCAGGCCGATCATTCCTTGGCGAGGTCTTCCCATGTCACCAGGTTGATTTGCAGTTGCTTCAGCGATTTCTTCAAAGTGTCCTTGTAGCGTCGTTTTTGACCTTCCTGTCGGCGAGCACCCGTAGTGACGTCCACGTAGAAAATTCCTTTCGGTAGTCGTTCGTTGTCCATTCTTACCAGGTGGTTGCTCTATGGCAGTTGCACTTGCCTCAGCATGGCGTGGATGCTGAGGATTGCGGTCCGCTCCAGGACTTCCGCGTCCGGGATCCTGTCTTGCCAGCTCAGCTTCAGTATTCTGCTGAGGCAGCTGAGATGGAAGTGATTCCGCTTCCTGGCTTGGTTTGAGTAGACGGTTCAGGTCTCCGCTCCTTAAAGGAGTATCGTCAAGACGACGTCCTTGTGCATCTTCAGTTTAGTGTTCAGGTGAATACCGTGGCGATTCCACATGGAATCCTGCAGCCGGCCGAAGGCCTGAGTAGCTTTGGAGGTCCTTTGGGCATCCTCGTCATCGATGATCGTAATGCGCGACATCGTGCTTCCTAGATAAGCGAAGGTTTCCACGTTTTTGAGTTGAGCACCGTTGACATTTATTTGGGGAGCATTGTATTCCGGGCTGGGTGGCGGCTGGTGCATGACAACCGTTTTGGCTGTACTGATTGTAAATCTAAAATTTGCGTAGCTTACGGCGACGAGGTCCATGCTCCTTTGCATGTCCTCCTCCGTCATGGTGTTAAGGGTGCAGTCGTCCGCGAAGAGCAAGCCATGGACTGTAGTCACAGACACTCGCGTTGTGGCCTGCCTACGCCGACTGTTTATAAGGTGCCCGTCAGTTCTATAGGCGACGCGGATCCCCGGCTGCTCATCACGGCAATCGACCAACAGCATAGCCGAGGACATGAGACTGAATAGGGTGGAAGTCAATAGGCCTCCCTGCTTCACTCCGTTGGTCACTGCGAATGCTTCGGATACCGTCCCGTTGTCAGTGACGCGCGCCGTCCTCCCGTCATGAAGCTGACGCACCATGTGCGTGAACCGCTCAGAACAACCAAATTTCTGCATGACTTTCCACAGTCAGTCACGATTCACCGTGTCAAAGGCTTTCGTTAGATTCACAAAGGTAGTGTAAATGTGAGTTTGAATCTCCTGGCACTTATCTTGTAGCTGGCGGGCGGAAAATATCATGTCGGTTGTTCCATGGTGTCGGTGGAAGCCACTTTGGCTTTCCGGGAGCGGGTCCTGCTCTAGGTGACCGATGATTGAGAAGTATACGGGTGAATATATTCACAGCGATGTTGAGCCACGAGATGCCTCTGTGATTATCACAGAGTTGCCGGTTCCCTTTCCGTATGTAGAGGTGGACGATGGTTGCGTCTTGGAAATCCGGAGGAACTTGACCTTGGCGCCACCTGTCCTGGAAGTGTTGTGAGTTCTGCCAATAGCCGGGGCCCACCGTGCTTGGAGACTTCCGGTGGGATTGCGTCAGATGCTTGTGCTTTACTACTGTAAATCTGCTGCACAGCCCGGATGGTTTCTGTTCTGGAAGGCGGCAGATCCAGGTCATTTTTCGTGTCCATGTGTGGGAGCCGGTCAACGGCAGCATTGGAGATGGCTGATGAGCAATTAGGGACACTTCTGAAAGGCTCGGCCCAGTGCTTCAGAATTTGCGATTTCTCTGTCAGCAGTATTGAACCTCAGAGCTGAGCAGTGGTGCGGTCTCCTTGATGCATGGGCCGTAGATGGCTTTCATGGATTTGAAAAAAGGTTTTCATTTCATTGCTGTCTGCATATTCCTGGATTTACTCAGCATTTCGGATCATCCAGGCATTCTGCATCTCCCGCAATTGTTTTCGTACCAGGCGGCGGCATCTGAAGAAGGCTGCTTTGGTGGCGTCAATCCGAAGATCCATTTAGGCTTTGTGTAGTCCATTCTTCTCTGCAAGTAAATTGCTGATGATGGCCTCATTGTCGTCAAACCAGTCCTGGTTTTGACGGCGTGCGCGTCCCAGGACTTCGAAGGTGGTGGAATGGATGACCTTTCGCTGTTGACACCATCGTGTTTCCACGGTAGCGTTTTTAGCTGGAGCATGCAGGTTCTCCAGTTTCTCGGTTTTCCGGTTGCTGAAGTCAAAACAGTGAGCAGGCAAATTTAACAAAAGAGTATTTAACTTACCTGGCGGCCTTTTATTTTGGTGCTTTCGTCGGGGTTGCAGACGGAGCCTCATCTGAGAGAGGACGAGGCGGTGATCTGTCCAACCATCGGCTTCGCGGATCACCTTGGTTACCAGCACGTCCAGTCAATCTCGCCTCCGGACGAGAACCTAGTCCAGCAGCTGCCAGCGCCGCAACCGAAGGTGCATTAACGTGGCCTTCTCCCGCGTCGGAAGGTGGAAGAAGGTGTTGGTCAGCAGGCGACGGTGTTCCGCAAACGTGCACAGAAGAAGGAGGCCTTTATCGTTACAGATACCGAGACCCTAGGGACCCAGCACACCCTGCCAGGCAGCGTGGTCCATCCCGACGCGGGCATTGAAGTCACCAAGGGCAATTAACTTTTCCACCTTCGGCACAGTCGCCAGCAGGGCGCGCAGGTCCTCGTAGAATTTGTTCTTCGCCGCATCAGAGCTCGTCATTGGGGGAGCGTAGGCGCTGACGATGGTGGCAAACTTGTCTCCCCGAAGAGGCAGGTAAAGGGTCATCAGGCGATCATTGATACCCTGCGGCAGACAGGACGAACGTCCCACGATGTCGTTGCGGATGGCAAATCAACATCAGCGTCCAGTTGCTCTGCCTTTGGCCGGCCGATCCAAAAGAAGGTGTAGCCCGCACCCAACTTCGCCAGCTGACACTGCTCAGAGAATCGGGTCTCGCTGAGAGCAGCAATGTCCATCTTGTAGCACGCCAGTTCCCGAGCGACTAGCGCCGTCCTCCGTTCCGGCCGGTCTCCTAGGATTGTCTAAAACGGAGTGAACATTCCAGGCTGCTAGTGTGAGTGGACTCACCTGAGCAGCCTGGGGGTATGGCGAGGGGGATGGAGACTGGGGGTATTGTTGTTTGGTTGAGTTTTACGACCGCTTCTTTTGCGAGCTGCGAGCCACGGCCGGCTGCAGAAGACGTGATAACCAGCATTTGTTTAGGGCACCTTTTCTAGCCCCTTCATCCGTGAGGAGGCAATCAGTGCTGTCCCTAAATAGGGCTGCTCGGACATCCCAGACGGCTACCGAAGGACAATTAACTTATCCGCCTTCGGCACAGTCGCCAAGAGGGAGTGTAGATCCTCGTAGAATTTGTCATTCGCCGTATCAGAGATCGACATTGGGGGAGCGTAGGCACTGATGATGGTGGCGAACTTGTCTCCCCAAAGGGGCAGGCGAAGGCTCATAAGGCAATCACTGATACCCTGCGGTAGACAGGGCAGACGTCCCACGATGCCGTTCCGAATGGCAAAGGCGACACCAGCATCGCGTCGCTCTGCCTTTGGCCAGCTGCTCCAGAAAAAGGTGTCACCGGCACCCACCTCCTCCAGCTGACCCTGTTAAGAAAATCGGGTCTCGCTTAGAGCAGCAATGTCAACCTTGTAGCGCGCAAGTTCCCGAGCGACGAGCGCCATCCTCCGTTCCGGCCGGTTCCTCCTCCGATTGTCTAAAAGGGAACGAACATTCCAGGCTGCTAGTGTGAGCGGACTCACCCGAGCAGCCTGGAGGGTGCCCCGAAGCGTACGGTTGGGGGGGATTGGGAGAGTTGTTGTTGATACTGTTTAGAGTTTTTCGACCGCATGTAAATGCAGTCTGCTAGCCACGGTCTGCTGCAGCTGTCGTGAGACCCAGCTTTTGTTTAGGGCACCTTTTATAGCCCCCTCCCCCGCGAGGTGGTCAGCAGTGCTTTCCCTAAATAGGGCTGTTTAGTTACCGAGGCGGCTACCGAACTCCACTATGGGTCACGATTTGGGTAAGTGAGAGAACGACCGATTCGCCTGGGCCGCCTATGTGATTGCATGTCGCCCTCGCCGTATGACCTTTCGACCGTGGGGAAGGAGGGAAGGATGAGGATAGAGGAGGAAGAGGAGGGGTAGAAGCAAGAGTAAGAAGAGGAGGAGAGGAGGGGTGGAGGAATAGTAGAAGGGGAGAGGGGAGTGGGATGGGAAAAGAAGAGGAGGAGGGGCAGGGAGGACGGGAGAGGGCAAGAACAGCGGGGAGGGAAGCAGACTTACCGGGTGTGAAGGCACACACAACACGCAGGAAGTATCGAACGACGACGCTGACTATGTTGACCATGTGCTTCCCACCTGGCTGCAAGCAAGCGTTGTGACATTTGCGTGAGCTATTGATAGCACAACTTGCGTGGTATCTACCGCTTTCCCTCGCTATTTTTTTCCTTAACCGCCCGTGACTGCTTTCAAGACAGAGTAAAGTCGCCCATTGGTGTGGGGTACGCATTCTCAATAAGACGCAATAAACCCTGATCTGGCTCCCTGCTTGGTCCGGGGCATATATCACGTGCCTCGTTGTAGGCGCACAACCCAGCTGACAGCGCACGCGGGGATAAAGGTATGAACTTTTAGTATGTAGCTTAACAACCACCGCATAAATTAGCCACACGTGATTTCGGTAACGACTTCAAACACGCAAACCCACAGAGAGAGAGAGAGGCACACAGTTGTTCGCCTATCTCTGGTAGCTAGGTGCTCTACTGCTCTACGAGGTTTTGGACTCAGCAGTGACTTGAGTGGGTGTGTCTGCGTGATAGAAGACTTTCAATCCGCATAATTTACCGTCTTTTGGTGGCAAAACAAGATTAAGACTACCGGAGGGCAGCTGCAATGAATAAGTTCCACAAACTATCTCTGTGTCACACAGAGCCTCGTCCCCAAATTCGCACGTAGCAGGCTTGATTCGGATATTTTGCGACCCTCAGTTCTGATCGCTAACGTTATTTGGTGGGCCCTGGCAGGCTAGCAATTCGAAACAAGCTCATTTAAGTCACGTTTTGCTACTACCTGAGCTCCACTCCTTCTCGCTGGAACCCCCTAGGACACACCCGCTCAAAGGGCATTCGAACCGCGCTTTTCAAGTTTCTGTGAAATCCTTGTCCAGTGTGCAGCAGTGTTGATAATGGTTTTGGTAGCAGTAGTAGTGATATTAGATGTAAAATTAATCGAAGTAGTAATATTAGAAATAGTTAGAAGTAGAAATATAAGTAGCGGTAGTAGTATTAGTATTAGTATACCTGTTTGAAGTATTATTTGTAGCAATAGTGGTAGTTGTAGTAGTAGTAGTATTAGTATTAGAAGTAGTAAAAGTAGTGGTTATAGCGACAGAAGCAGCAGTGATGATATTGGTATTACTAGCAGCAGTAGTGTTAGAAGAATTAGTAGTAGTAGTAGTAGTTGCAGTAGTAGTAGTAGTAGTAGTAGTAGTAAAGGTAGTTATAATAATAGAAGTAGAAGTAGCAGTAGTATCAGCAGGATTAGTAGCAGTATTAGCTACAATATTATTACTATTAGAAGTATAATTAGTAGCAAAAGTGATAGAAGTATTAGTGGTAGTAGTAGTAGCAGCAGCAGTGTATGTAGTCGTACAAGTAGTTGTAGCAGCAGTGGTGATAATGGTATAGGTAGTAGAAGTAGTAGAACTAGTATTAGTAGTAGTAGTAGTAGTAGCAGTAGTAGTAGTAGTAGTAGTAGTAGTAGTAGTAGTAGTAGTAGTAGTAGTAGTTTAAGTATCAGCAGCAATAGTAGTAGCAGAAATATTACTAGTAGAATTATCATTGTTATTAGTAGAAGTATTAGTAATAGTATTAGTAGTAGTATAAGTAGTGGTAGCAGCGACAGAACAGCAGTGGTTTATATTGGTATTAGCAGCAACAGTAGTGGTAGTAGAATTAGTAGACGTAGTATTAGTAGTAGTAGAAGTAATTGTAGTTGTCTTGGCATTATTTGATAGTAGTAGAAGTAGAAGAAGTAGAAGTGGTAGAAGTAGTAGTAGTAGTAGTATTAGTAGTAATTGTAGTACTATTAATAGTCGTAGTAGTACTATTAGTATTTGCAGTAATATTATTAGTAGAAGCAGTAGTGTTAATAGCATTAGTAGAAGTAAAATTATATATAGTAGTAGAAATAGTAGTATTAATAGGAGTAATATTAGTAGGTGTAGTAATCGCATTAGTAGTAATAGTATAAGTAGTAGTAGCATTATCAGTAGCAGTAGTAGTAGCAGTATTAGAAACAGTTACATTTCTATTAGAAGTATTATTAGTAGCCATTGTGATCAAAGTAGTAGTATAAGCAGCAAAAGTATAGGTACTAGCATAAGTAGTGGCAGCAACGTAAGCAGCACTGGTGATAATGGTATTAGTAGCAGTATTAGTGGGATTATAAGTAAAAAAGTAGTAGAAGTAGTAGTAATATAAGTAAAAGTTGAAGTAGTACTAGTAGCAGTAGTATTACTGTTAGAAGTATTATTTGTATTAGCAATATTGATAATAGTACTAGTAGCAGTAGTATAATTAGTAGAATAGGTAGTGAAAGCAGAAACAAAAGCAGCAGTGTTGATCACATTTTTAATAGCAGTAGCAGTGGTATTAAATGTAATAGAAGTCGTAGTAGAAATATTATAAATGGTAGATGTAGAAGTAGCAGTATACCTGTTAGAAGTATTATTAGTAGCAAAAGTGTTAGTTGAAGTAATAGTTGTAGTAGTAGTAGTAGTAGTAGTAGTAGTAGTAGTAGTAGTAGTAGTAGTAGTAGTAGTAGTAGTAGTAGTAGTCGTATCAGTAGTAGAAGTAGTTGTAGTAGTAGTAGTAGTAGTAGAAGTAGTAGTAGTAGTAGTAGTAGTAGTAGTAGTAGTAGTAGTAGTAGTAGTAGTAGTAGTAGTAGTAGTAGTAGTAGTAGTAGTAGTCGTCGTAACCACACGTAAATTATGAATGCTTGGGCAGTGGCTCTAGCCTTCCCACCTTCCCTAAGAGATCGCCAGCAGAGAGATGTTGGGGACGCACCCACAAGGACTTCAAAGCAGATCACCGACAAAATTGCCATCAGTGTCATTATTAAAATCAGCAGCATATTATGGACATAGAAGAGGGGGATATAAGCTGGCTCGTGGAGGCCACAAGAAACGTCACTGGATGGCGGGGGGCACTGAGTGGTGAACAGGCACGGTGCACGGGGGCGAGCACGCGCAGGTTATCACAAGGCAAGAGAGGGCGTGAGACAGAAGGCAGCTATTGGGGTGGGGTGACATGAAGACCACAATTTCAGGCGTCAGCAAGTGATTTTGGCCAGCAATGGCAAGACTATGCCAACCCTCCGTACGCCTCGCTCCTCGCATACGCAGACGCAGACGTGTTTATAGCCTCCAACCCAAACTCTCTCGCCCTTTGCATGAAAGACGATGTACATAAAAGCAGCAAAATCAGTGGGCATTGGACGGGCGGGGGGATGAGCAACATACTGGGATTCTTGAGGTCTTGTTGGGTGAGTGACGAGTAGGATGAGGGAGTGATAAAAGCAGTAGGTGGGACAAGAATGGAACCTAAATAGGGACATATACCTCCTGTGGTTCATCTTTCTTCTCACTTTCCCGGAAAGACAAAGGCAGATGAAGTAATATAATCGCAACACAGTTCTAGCAGGAGGTGGGGGCGGCAGAGGGACAGTCATAATTGGCTGCTACACGCTGGGCGGCGTCCTGAAGCAAGGGTACGGTGACCTGTGGCAAGTAGGTCTGTTCTGGAGGGCGTGCAAAGGCGGAAGCAGGGATGGCACCATCTCCATGAGCGGGGGAGTAAGAGGGCCATGATGGGCCAGCTAAAATTTTAGGAGGTGTGCGTATGAAAACAAGACTCACAGCAGAGGACCGGACAAGGCAGTTAATCTCTTCAACATGAATCTATCTTTAGCACAAAAATAGGGTATTTTTTATTTAAATCAAACACTGACTAAGATTAGCGTGAAGGGGGCTGATGTGCGTATTGGTGGGCAGTGAGGATGGTCGGGGATAGGATAGGATTCCTGAATTTCAACTGGGCTGCGCGCTAACAACAATCCGTTGGGAAAAAATTTTGTCACTGAGTCAACGCTTCGATCTGAACCCAGTGCCTATCGCCCACATCCCAATGGAAGTCCACCTGTCAACCTTTTTTTTCTTCTATTTGAGGCAGTGCGTACTAAAATTGAGCACGTTTGGAGTCTGAGGCAGAAAATTCAGTCAACGTTTGACTACGGAACTACAATTTAAGATGCGCAGGGTTTCACATAAAACGGGGTGGCAGAAGATGTCCAGGGATGAAACGTGTGTGTGTGTGTGAGAGAGAGAGAGAGAGTGCCCACTAAACGGGCCTCGTGGTAGATGCGTTGGGTCAACACGGGGGCCACATAAGGGCGCCCCGTTAACAAATGCTGAACATGGGATGTGTGGTGGCACGCCCATGGGCGGCTAGGGTTTAGGGAACCTGTCCGCGCCAGCCACCTGCGTCCTCTCTCACCTCCGGTCTTCTTGATTATGTCTTGACAGGGAGGAGGAGGAGAGATGGCGGTAGCTGCAACGCAAGGTTACTATCACGAGCCTAGAATGT
>WEDG01005343.1:0-11320 GCA_017591395.1 Schistocephalus solidus
GGCATTCCGAATGTAAGGCAGTCAGAATGAGTTCGGAGTCGGAAACACCGGCAGTTGCCCATGTCTCTGTAACTATTACAATGTCGGGGCGGTGAACGAACCGAGGTCCAGTCGTGGATGCCCAAGCAAGCCCAACATGCTTTCCTTTAAAGAAAGTGTCATTACTGGTTATACTGCTATCAAACAATTGCTTTGAGTCCATAGGTGTTAAAAACACTGTGTGTGCGTATGTTATGGTTTGAGTGGGTGACGAAAACTTTCGACTGGGTTTGAAGTATTGCGAGTATTTACACAAATTTGATAAAAAATGCACCTACTTGTTCAAAATCTCTTTAAAAATTTGTAATTTGTATGCAAAACTATGCAGGAACGACGCAGCCGTTCGGAGAGGTGGAATGTCCTGGATAACTTCTGATCTTCACGAGGTTGTACACGTTTGGTTCCTTGAACGGTTGTCAGTTTTTATTGGTGCAGAGGCTACGTGGTCAACTTGAATAATATTTATTTATTTATTGCCAGTTTACAGGCAAGGTCAAAAAAATATATACAGTAGAGGGTCAAGCTGACAGGGAAAAAATCCTGATCGTTGTTTCAGGTGTTTTCAGGAGAAAAACTGCAGCTTATTGAGTAATTAAAGTTCAGGACAGGGAAGCGTTGACACAGGTGCCCGGTGAAGAACTTCTCCATTCAGTGTTATGGATCCGGTATTCTGCACCAGCAGGTATGTCGGCGAGCGGCTGTTCGCTTTCGACTGAGAAATAAGCCGATATGATAAACAAATTCCAATTTGATGCCGTTTTATGAGGAATTTTGGCACGAGAAAAATTCCAGATGAGCAGGAAGCAAGTACGTACGTGCCGTTGAAACAATATTGCCCGGAACAGTCCTAGATTAGTGCTAACGGAGTTCAAATTGTCCAAGTTTGAGAACAAATAATTGGTGGTTTCTATGCACACGACCTTGGGACCGAAAAAGGACGGTATATAAGGATTAAATCTAGAACTGGAGTTGATATTTTGGAAGTGTACCAAATTTCCAGCGAAAAATAATATGCAGTAGTTGATAAATCAGTTGAGATACTTTTAATCCTGCGTAGCCCTTCACTTATTCTATTTTTCAGTCTAAATTCCTTACCTAGAAGATATTCGTTTGCAGTGCTTTGCTTAAAACATATCTCATTACATATGGTACACATATTATTCTGTATAATTCAGTGTATATAAGGCAGATAGGCAGCACTTTTTACATCTCTATGTACAGATAGACGCCAGCAAATTTTGCAAATTTTAAATGGTGATTTCATTTTAGTTTATCGGTCATTGGTGTCGACTTAATATATGTCCATCCAGTAAAAATTCATCAATTCTTCTTTTAAACAAGGCAAAATTTTCAATTTGAATAACCAAAATAGGCTGTATGGAAAGGATTTGGCCAGCACTTCAAGTTGGGTGTGGTTTGTGTTAAGTTTGTATTGGTAAACTCGGAGATTTGCCGTGTTTGTGGATTTAAAAATATCGGACATGTAAATAGCACAATCAACTCCACTGAGACGTTTGAAGACTAAGATCATATCCCCTCTGTGCTGTCCAGAAGAGATAGGAAAAATCTTTAGTGTATTAAGTTGGCCAACATAGGGTAGGGATTCCAATCCACGGACCAGTTTTGTCGCCTGCCGTTGAACTTTCTGCAGCAGAGTGCAATCATGCTTCGTCAAGGGGCGTCACGCCTGAGCGCAATATATCAACGCTGGCCAGAAAAAAAGGCTTCAAACACGCAAAAAAGGCTCTTCTCGAAATTAACGAAGGATACCCTGATTGCTCCCAGGGCACACATAGCTTTCTTTGGTATCTTTTCACAGTGCGATGATGGTTGGAGAATGGGCATTATTCATATGCCCAATTCCTTTAGAACATTTACCTCCTCGAGTTGGTGACTGCTGATGAAGTACTGATTCTGGTCAAACGTTTTTCAGCGATTGCATTTGACATTATTTTATCCAATAGTTGAAGAAAAAAATATGTTTATCTTTAGAGATGAAACCCCAATTTATCAGCAAACGAGAAGCCTGGTTCTACGTCTACAATACCAAAATTTATCTCAGAGGTTGGACATCTAGCAAATGCCAGTCTACGTCCCTCCAGCGGAACTGTAATTTCGATTCCATTTGAATATTCACCGTTCACGTGGTTCCTGGTTCAAGTGAAATCGTGTCAGCGCCACTTCGTTCCCTTCTCAAGTAAACCACGCCTGCTATGCCTGAAATGACGGGGCTCTCTGGGCCTTAAATATACAATTTATTTATGGTTGTCAAATCTAGTACACCTAAGAAAACCCCCAGTATATCTGAGTCATTTACTAAGCCAGGCGTCAAAATCAGTAATATCCTTACCGATGGGAAACTTGCTAACACGTCAGCATCTAAAGCAGCTACGAACGCTCACGTTACCATTTTTCCCAACCAAAAAGTGTCATAAATCCTCAAATAATTAAGTCTTCTAATTATGTTAACAGTTTATCGAAATCATGTATTCCTTTTCCAGCTGTACGTTTTCCGCCAATTTATGCTAACTTCCCTCAAAATCTCATTTCTAGGTGACCACTATCTTGTCCGCGCCCAATAGAGCCTTCTTTTCCTTGGTTTTCATCCGAATATGCCGTTGTAAAATATTCTCAGTTCCTTATCAGTAACAATTCGACAAATTATAGACCAGATAAATTTTGTTTCCCACCTTTTTTTCTTCTCTTCAGTTTTCGTGTCCTTCGTCAAATCCTCTTTAATAAATACTGATTAGTGTTACCTGCAGATCAGGAATAGGCTCAGTTTAGTTTCACTGAATGCGAGATCAATTGTAAATAAGATGACAGAGCTTAGAAAAGAAGCTTTTGTGCTTGATACAGATGTGCTGTGCATCACTGAATCATGTGCTCACTCTCTTATTTCTGAATCCACGCTTGCTATAGATAATTTAAAGTTGTACCAACAAGAACGCACTGAAAAACGTTGCAGTGGTTGCTTTCTTTCTATAAAGTCATTTTTTGTAAATTTCCCTTTTCAGCTGAGCATTTTATCCTTTTGTGGAAAGGTATGCTTTGCTTTAGTCACCCTCTCACTCAATTAAATACGAGTAATTGGCTGAGTCTATAATCCGCACTGTTATTCTGGCAAGAAAGCGAGTTCGGTAAACCATTTGAAAACGTTGCAGGGACTTTATTTATGTCAAAATAAGCCTACGTGATTTTAATTTGCCAGACATTGACTGACAGGCAAATTCTTCTCCACAAAAACTTCAGAAATTGGTCGATACTATAAACTTTTAAAACAGGTCCCAACTGTTTATTTCACTAACTAGAAATGACAGCGTTTGAGATTAAATTTTTACAAATGATGTCCACCCTCTTATTTTCCATCGTGATCTCTTCACAAGTGATCACGCACTAATTCACTGTTGTTTCCAGTCTCCCTTTATACAAAGCCTGAGGTTAAATGCAATAACCTCGTTTTTGCTTACACAATGCATGAAATAATAAATACTTTCGAAGGCACTCTAGATTGGCTTAGCATATTTTCAATCAACAATCCAAATTTTTCCTCGAGCTATTGCTAAGCCTTACCGAAAATATGCAGGCTTTTATCCCGCTTAAGATTTTTAATTCAAATACAGCCTCTTCTACTGTTCCACATTTTCTACAAAACAGACCTTAAAAAATTGCAAAAGCAACTGAACGATCCGTCTTAAAGCTCTTTGTCAGTTCACTTAAGGATAGCACAAATATTTGAATTGGCCTCGAAAATTAGGCTCACGTGACATAGGCATAGGGAGTCTCGTGCACTAAGTGATGCTTATTCTTTCAAATCTGTTGCTCAATTCTTCCAAGTTCGGTTGTCGGCTAAGCGTCTGAATGTCACTCCAACGTTTCTTGACTGGATAGATATTCCGTTACAGAGAATTTGAGTCAAAGCAGAATCGTTAAATTTATTTTTTTCCAACCGCTTTAACATTGAAACTGGACACACTACCTAAATCACTCTACTGTCCAATTCACATCTAACAACTGTCAATTTCTCGTCTTCAAGTACTCAAAAAGAAATATCTCGCCTTAACCATTTACATTCGATCGGAACTGATGCCATTCCAAACCCACTTGTTAAACAGTTAAGAAATGTTCCACCTTTACTGAGTGAATTATTCTCACTATTTCTCGAAAATGGTTTCTTTCCCGATTATTTGAAAACTTATTTATTAATTATTTATTTATTGCCAGTTTACAGGCAAGGTCAAAAACATATATACAGTAGAGGGTTTAGCTGACAGTGAAAAAACTCCTGATCGTTGTTTCATGTGTTTTCAGGAGAAAAACCTGCAGCTTATTGAGTAATTAAAGTTCAGGACAGCGAAGCGTTGACACAGGTGCCCGTTGAAGAACTTCTCCATTCAGTGTTATGGATCCGGTATTCTGCACCAGCAGATATGTCGGCGAGTGGCTGTTTACTTTCGACTGAGAAATAAGCCGATGGAGGTCTGCAGACCCAGCAATATTGCCCTCAGCATGAAGTCCGGCACATGATTCAGAGTCCGTGAACGCCATCAGAACCGAAAAGAGCTTCCACAGAGTCAGCACCCAACTGTTTTGAAAGGTGTCCTGAATGTAGAAAACTAGTAACAGCTCTTTTAAACAAGGGATAGCTTTGCTGAATTTTGATACTTCTAGGTAGCTTATTCCAGATTGCTATAGCGTTTACCGAAAAGAAAACTGTCGGTATCTAACTGTGCGTGCCAAAGGAAGAAATAAAAATACATCTCGATGACTGGCGCGCCGAGAGTAATCGAGGTGCCTCAGAGATGTAAGGGGGTTAAATGTACGACTGTTTAGTAGTTTAAACAGTAAACATAGTCCCTTCTGTAATCTGCAAAGCCACAGCGGGTCAAGGCTTGTAAGCTCACAGCGTTGTTGGTAGGACAGGTTTCAGTGTTCTGAAAAGAAAACTCTTTTTGTAAAGAATTGCTTGACTGATTCTATCTTTTTTCGTTCAATAGCGTGCAGAAGGCTTAATAGAAAACGAGCAGTATTCCAGACTAGGCCTGTTATACATTTTATAGAGGCTGATTCTAATTTTGACGGTTTTAAAATTTCTGAGAATAAACCCAGTAGTTTGGCGTGCTTTCGAGACAATCTGGGCGCAGTTCTCTGACAGATGAAGACTACTAGAATATGATATGCCCAGACATTTTATAACTCCGAGCACATTTAGATCGTGACCGTCTATGCTTAGGTGGGGCTGATGGTTGTCGCCAATAACCATACCGGCGCACTTTTGCCAAGAAAGTGAAAGGCACAATGTGCGACACCACTGAGCGAAGGCCTGAAGATCCTTTTTTTAAGAGATCAAGCACGATGTTGCGATCAACCGGTTTATATCGATAAGCAACTTTTAAATCGTCAGCGTACATAAAGGGCCTACCATACTGAAAAACAATCAGGAACATCGTTGACAAAAGAGGCAAAATAGAAGCGGGCCGAGCACGCTGCCCTGTATAACTCCGCTCCTCACATGCGTGGGGTTGGAGATAACATCAGAAATTTTAACCCGTTTTGCGCGAGCATACAAATAGGAAAATAGTAAGTTCAGAAGCTTGTAACCTATGCCGAAGGAGGCAAGTTTCAGCAGTAGGAGATCATGGTCAACACAATCAAAAGTCTTAGTGAAATCGAAGTAAACGGTGTAAATTCCAAAACCGCTGTCTCTAGATTGTAGCACATTATCAAAGAATGAGAGCTGGTAAGTGTCACAAGACCTTTAAATCTGTTTTCCGCTCTGACATTCAAAACCATCGTGGTGTTCATAAAACGCCCTATCTTGCTAAACTCTTTGAAATCTTATTTTAAAAAATTCCGGATTTTTGCCTAATTAATCAAATTCTAAATTTAGCCAAACATGGCTTTTTACCGGTCCACTCTTGTGAAAACTGCCAAATGCCTTTTCTTAATCTACTTACCTCTCTTCGTAATGATAGTCTATTTGTAGAAGGTATTTATTTTGATCTTAGTAATGAATTTGAGAAAGTGCCTCATAGATGACTTCTAGATAAACTATAGGCTAAAGGATTTCGTAGTCCCCTTAGTGACTTTATTAGGTCATACATATCTGATCAAAAATAAAAAGTTTTAGTGGAGCCCTTATACTCAAATGCTACCGCAATTGTGAGTGGTGTCCTTTAAGGTACCGTGTTAGGTGCTCTACATGAATGATATTTTATTGATAGTTAAACATGCTCGATCGTTTGTTTATGATGATGACCTCAATTGCGTGTATTCCTTCTGTACCTCTACGGCTGAACGGCGCATTGTGTAAATTCATTCGGACTAAGACGCTCGTTTGGCTTGGAGTTCAACAGAGCTAATTGAGTAATGAAATTCTAAGTGTCGTTTAATATGCTTTGAAGCTGCAAGGCTGCCGTGACCTATTATTTTTTAAGGTTGCTGAAGGACTGAATGTTCCAATACCAGTGTTTTCCCCTATCTTCATTTCAAAAATGGAGGCCTATTTAAATCTGCCTCTATTTTCAAGAAATGAATATTTTCAATTGCCTATTTTCTAGTTCAAAATTAATTTAAAAACATTGCTAAGTATTGCCCTAACAGGACAAGTTCTGACAAAATTATTACATATTTTTACATTTTATCTGCACACATTGTCATAATTTGTTTTCGGTACTAATGTTTTTTCGATAGTCCCTTCTTGGTGCTCAATAAATATAAATTCTGAATTCTGAAACCAATAAATTTAATCTTTTCGGCTCAAGCCGATAGAATAACGGCCAAAGCTTCTCAGATTTACGGCTTTATTACTTTTATTTTTGACCTGCCGGAAATTAACTGAAGACTGTATCGTATGTTTGTGCGTCACATTCTTGAATTTTGCTGCCTGTTTTTTGGTTAAATGAACATATCTAGCCATTGAAAAATTGAAAATGTCCAAAAACTTTTCACAAAAAACTCCTGTAGCCGACTCTTTGAAATATTTCCCACTCAACTAGATGCCAGCTGACGGAGCTAAAAAGTCTTTGGGCCGGGAGACTAGAAGCAGGTTTTTGTCTTTTTTTTCGACTATATAATAGCTCAAATCTCCCCAAGCATTCTGTCATTATCCCCGTTAGTCTTCCTTATAACCTAAGAAATTCAGCACTAATTATACCTCCCCTGCATCGTCTACAGCTAAACGCTCTCTCTTCTTTGCTTCTAGGTATAGCTTTCTTTGGAATAACTTTTCAATTGAAATTTGGTAGTTAACTAGTCTATCTGCATTCAAAAGAAAACTGGACATTTAAATAAACACTGATTCTATATAGCTTTTAGTTCCCTCATCTTTTCCAAACAGCTTTCTTTATGACTCAGAGAAAACACCATCGGGAATGTAAGTGACCTTCTTGAACCTGTGTCTCTATTCCTCAGGTCCCCATGAACCACTATGTCTCCCAATAAAACCAGCCATTCTAACGATGAAGTCATTTGGACGTACACAGTCTAAAATGCACCCGTTTCGTTGGATTCTAACCATCATCCAGGTTTGGACCGGTGCCGTCCTCGAAACCATAACTTTTAACCCTCTGGGACGTAACCGTAGCCATTCAACGTTTTCGTCAATCTTATAGTCCTGGACCAGATGGCGTACCAATCAGTATTATAAAGGCGGATGCTAATGATATTTTCCCGTCACTTCTATGTAAGATATTAAATCTGGCTCTGGAAAGTGAAACCTTTCCCAGTGTGTGGAAGAAATCGAACATTCTACCTATCCCCAAACGCGGCCAATCTACGTCATTTGACGATTTTAGGCCAATCAACACACTGTCCGCAGCTTCGAAAATCCTGGATACCTTGATCAAAGATAAGATGATGTATCATTTAACTGAGAATAACCTATTGGGTGCAGCCCAGCATGGGTTCCTCAAAAAAGTATTGTGACACATGTCAGCCCTCTTTCTTTGATCATGTTCTACAATCTAGAGATAATGGCTTTGCACTTTACATAGTCTTTTTCGATTTCACCAAGACCTTCGATCGTTTTGATTATGCCCTTCTTCTCCTGAAACTCTCCTCTTTCGGTATGTGTGGTAAACTTCTGAGCCCGATATCTTCTTACCTGAGCTCTCGTACACAACATGTTAAGATCTCCAATACTATCTCAAACTCGGCACGTGTAAGGAGTGGAATTATTCAGGGTAGTGTGCTAGGCCCGCTTTTATTTTGTCTTTTTTGTCAATGATATGCCAGGTTTATTTCGTAATGGTAGGCCCTTTATGTATGCCGACGATTTAAAAGTTGCCTATCGATACAAGCCGGCAGATTATGACACCGTGCTTCATCTATTAAAAAATGATCTCGAGGCCTTTGCCCAGTGGTGCTGCACATGGCGCCTTTCCCTTTCTTGGCACAAATGTTCCGTTATGGTTGTCGGTGACAACCATCAGCCTCATCTAAGCATAGGTGGCCACGCTATAATTGTACCTGGCGTTGTTAAGGACCTGGGCATATCATATTCCAACCGTCTCAATCTTTCAGCGCATTGCGCCCTGATTGTCTCCAAAGCACGCAGAACTGCCGGGTTTATCCTCCGAAATTTTAAAACTATTGATATTAGACTCCGCCTTTATAAAATGTACGTTAGATCTGGCCTGGAATACTGCTCGCTTCTATTTAGCCTTCTACGCGCTAGTGAATGGAAGAAAATAGAATCGGTCCAGCACTTTTTCATGAAAATAATTTATCGTTGGAGCACCGTAATCTGTCGTATCAAGAACGCTGTGGGCTTGTAAACATTGATCCCTTTTGGTTTTGCCGAGTGCAAAAGGGACTCTTTTTGCTGTTTAAGCTTTTGAATAGTCGTACATTTAATCCCCTTACCACTGTGAGGCAGCTTGACCATCCTCGGCGCAGCATTCATCGCAATGTCTTTTTATTTCTTCCATTAGCTCGCACAGTTAAGTATCGACGGTTCTTTTCGGTAAACGCCATGGCCATGTGTAATAAACTTCCCCATAATATAAAAATCCGGCGGAGTGATTCTTTGTTTAAGATAACTATTACTAATTTTTTGCATTCAGAACAGTTTCCAAGAATTCTGGGCGCCGACACGGTAGAATCTGTTTTCTTGTTCGACGGAGTGCGCGGCATCTGAACCAGATCCCAGGTGTTACCTTGAGCGATATGGTCACGTCTCCGCAGCCTGCACCCGCTGACTTCTTCGGCAGACAGTGAGCAACCGTACACGGATGCTTTCTTGCCTGGGGCAGAATCCCGGTTCCTAGCAAAGACAGAGAGACTGCATACAGACTGCAATTGTGTTAGCCCTTCCCTGATCTGAATTGCTATCATCATTACAGGCGGCAGTATTTTCTCCTGAAAAACATAAAGATACGTAAAACATTTATACTGATATATATTCAGGAGTTTTTTTCACTGCCAGCCTCTACCCACTGAATATTTCATCTGACAATGCCTGTAAACAGGCATTAAATACAACTATTATTATTATTATTATTATTATCAGAATTCAATTCTGGATCCTAAGATGCTGAGGCATCAAGTTCCCCGACGCCTTTTCGCGAGATGTGGTTTCATTCGCCTTTTCGACAGTTCAACCGTTGATTTTGATGAGGTCCACCGTATGCTCCACACCAGGTTGCGCAGGGATGGTGACTTGCGCATGAATTAGTTTTAAGTGATAGTAGCCTTGCGCTGCAGCTACCACACTCCCTCCTCCTCCCCCACCTGAGCCCGGTGTCAAAACAGAGTCAAGAAGACGGGAGATGGGACAGGGCAGCAGGTGGCTGGCGCGGCCGAAGCTGCCCCTGGACACATGCGCCTTAGTGATCAAGAACGAACCATATCGACGTTAACTTAGCTCATTCTGATCGGCTACTGCAGTGTTAGCATATTATATGCCCTTACCTTATTTTTCTAAACCAATTTATTTTCTCCTGCACTCTTTTTGAAAATAGAGGCCTAATAAACTCTGCCTCCATTTTCAAGGTAGGACTTTTTCATTGCCTATCCTTTCTAGTTCACAATTAATTTCAAACTATCGCTACCTATTGCCTTAACAGTCCAAATTCTGCTTTAATTATTTAATATTTTTAACATTGTGTCTGAACACATTGTTATAATTTTATTTCGATACTAATATTTGGATAACAGGAGTTTGTGTGGAACCCTGTCAAATGCCTTGCTGAGGTCAATGTAGACCGCATCGGTTAATGAACCTAATTCTAATGAGTTCGTCCGGCTGTCCATGGATGCGAGCAGGTTTGTGAGGCTGGATCGACCACTTCTAAATCCATGCTGATATGGACTAAGTAAGTTCAGTTCAGTTCAGTTCAGTTTTATTAAGGGAAATATAGGCGAAGCCTTTGAGCTCCCTATTGATGTCAGTGACACTGTAAATTAGAAAAGGCTGACATATAATGGACGTTGGATAAAGGGTTATCTCCCCGACACACTGCAGGGCATCGGACAGACAATTATACAATAATGTTACTCAAAATAGTTTTTCTCTTCAATATATTGAAGCATATATGCTTCATCAATTGTGTTAAAATGACTTAAAAATTGCATATGCATATAACAAGCATTATATATATATATATATATATATATATATATATATATATATATAACATGCATAGAACGATTAAAAATGATCTTAAAAAATTAAGTGAATGGAGTATTCAGTGGCAAATGCATGCTCGCCAAGTAAATGTCATCTCCTTATTTTAAGTCCACAAATCTTCCTCCCATTATTTTCAACGATCAGGAAATAACCGAGACAGCATCAATAAAAGACTTATGTCTTAGCTTTACAAATACTCTTGATTTATTACCTCACGTTAAACAACTACCACCGAAAGCCACTCAAATATGCGGATTCATTTGTAAAAACTTCTCACCTACCATGAAGATACGACTCTACAAAATGTACGTTTTTACTCTCCTGGATAACTGCTGAATTTTCTTTGGAATAATGCCCTTGGATGGCTGAAAATAACAAAAGGGCATTCAAAGATGCTTTATCAGATCCTTATCCAAATGTGATGGCAGTCAAGGCTCATACACGGAACTATAATATAGACATGGTCTTCAAACCGTCTGGATGAGAACACTATAAAATGGTCTCACTTTTCTATTCAAAATCACATACGACCAAGTTATTCTCAGAATGAATATACTTACAAAGCAAAACAGCCCCGATACACTAGAAATAACGACGAAATTATGAAAATGGCTAAATTCGAAAAGGCCCAACGATCCAACTTCTATTCCT